>JAHWFP010003474.1:0-18817 GCA_023313725.1 Lithobius niger
GAGGATGTAAACACCGGCGGTTGGATGATTCTCGATTTTCGAGGAGGGTGGTGGTTTGGTGCCAGAGGTGTGAGTCCTCGTATGGTAACAGAATGGGAATATATGGTCGGAGGGGAACGTGGCGAAAGTGACAAAAGTTCGGATACGCAGATGCAAGGATTCTATATTGGCTATCGTAGTGGAGTTCCTCGTTACAAACTAGGTTAACAGCAAGTGCCTTAGGAGTGGATGGTCCGGAGTTGACTGTTGTGGCATGACTTCGGAAGGACATTTCGGGTCGCAGAAAGGTCTGTCGAAAGTCGGAACGGGAACGATAGGTGTAAGCAGCTCGGAGGAAGGAAAGCTGGGGAGGACGCAGCATCCGTTTCGAGAGGAATGGCAATGAAAGGCGATGGTAGGCTCGGCGGTGGGAATGAAGATGCTGTGGAGGCCGAGCCGCAAGGGATGACCGGAACGGAGGATGTTACTGTGGAACCAAATTATCGAAAGCCCTTTATGGGTGGCTGAAGGAAAGTGAGAACGAAGGTCGGGAAAACCTCCGACGGTGGCTGACGGGGCTGTTTATAGAGGAAGGGATGTGCCATAGGGACATGGCCAGAACGTCTGGCTGGTGCCTGAGGGATATAAGGTCGACGGAGGGGTATAGGCCCCTCATTAGTGGTTGGGACGGAAGCACTTTGGTACGCGGAGAGCCGGAATGGAGACTCAGTTGAGTCGGAAGGATGTCGTTGCCCAGTTGAACCTGTGGAATGGAAGGAGGGTAAGAAGGAGTGTCCGCCTGCCTTGTGGTGTATCGTTGTGTTAAAAAAACTGGAACATCCTCGTAGGAGGAGGTCAACATGGAAGGCAGAATGGTCGTTCGAGGAGCGGAGGCGTAGGAGCCGGAATGGGCCGTAGTGTCGTGTGGTAGCGGTTTCAAAGTAGGGAAGGCAGGCAAAAAACATTCCGGAGGAATGATGGAAGTACGTGGAGAACCCAGTGAGGGCGGACGAGAGTCATCCATAACTGAAGAAACGGATTGAGTATCCAGAAAACCGTTGTAAAAATCAACGGGCGGAGCGGAGGGCGGCGTCCTTCCGCGGAATGGTGGTATGCAGATGGTATTGTGGACCTGTAGGGAGCTTGGAGCGACCACTCGCAGTGTCCGCCTCAGTGGAAATGAACCCGACAGGACGCTGCGCTGGAGCTCATATGAGCTGTCTTCAAGGCTGCGCATGTGTCGTACTGTAGGAGCCCGGCAGTAGAAAAAGGACGCGCTGGTTGATTGGCGGAGTACAAATTCTGAAAGGAGGCGGAGGGATATCATACCCCATCCAACGAAGCAACAGCATTCAATGCTGGAGGGAGGAAAGGTGAAAGCCTATAGCAGGCAGTGAAATGGTCCACTCCAAGAAGGCTGCGCGGAGGTCATGTGCAGCGGGGAAGGGACCAAGGACGAGGAACGTCCCTAATCCGGACTGATCCGCGTATCGCCCGCACGCAACGAAGATGTGAGCCGCCTTGGGCAGGAGCCAGAGGAACGGCCAGTCCGAGGGACGGCAGCCAGCGGAGGACGGAGGAACAGCGGAAGGAGGAACGTAAAGTGGACGAGGAGCTGGAAGAGCAACGCATCGAGTGGCAGCGCAGAGAAAGAGAGATGAGGAATGAATGCCCGCCGGCGTTTATATGGGGAGGACTGCGTCTGCGCAGGCGCAGTGGAATAACTAAGAGACTGGCAGGGAAGCCAATTTTCGTCTCTTTTCTCTGAAGGAAGCACTGAAACCTGAGAGAGTGCATATAAAACAGGTAATGGAAATTTTCGTAGGCAACCAAAAACTGACACAAAGTCCAAATCAGTTTCGGTTTTCAGTAAATACCGAAAATTCGGGTTCAGTTTCGTTTACCGACCCATCCTTAAGGGGAAACCAAAAGATAATTTTGCCAGATAGTTAGCGAACACAAAGGAGTTGTCTAAAATATAATAAAGAAAAATGAAATTGCGATGCACAGCTTAAAAACCAACCATGAGATAGCGTGGAATAAAACTAAAATCTTAATATTAAGTCAAATAAGACATCTGAACCACATTTGCGAGCACTTTAATGTCTCACTATTCAAAATCTAAGAGACCAAAATATCCCACTTATGAACATCCAAGAGCCAAAACATCAAAACATTGCCAAAATAACGACTAGAGAATTAACAACAAGCCTAACTGAGAGATGGAAGCGCAACGTTCCGGCGTCCACCAAACTTGTGATAACTGCGCCTGCTACGAGCAACTGAAATCCACAAGGTCCATGACGCACGATCATGGGCCAATGCTTGAAAACAGTCGATCGTTGGAGCGGCAGAACGCAGCTGGTTTGCTTGGATGCAATCAAGTCAAGGTGTGGGAAATAGAAAAACCGATCTTGGATTTGTGTGATAAGCATAAAAACAAGGTACTGTCAAAATCTGAGAGAGACTTGATTTGTGGCAATTATACTTTAGGCCCGGTCTTGCAGCGAGAATTCGTATCTCCATGCATGCCCATTTTTCCTCCGGTTAGAGTTGGCACATCGGCAATTGAGTTAGTAGACAACACATTCATGAGTGTCTAAGCCAAACTTTTCTTTTATTGTTACCTACCGATACTGCTTGCTTTACAATTTTGCGTCATGGACCTTGTGGATTTCAGTTACTCGTAGCAGGTGCAGTTATCACAGGTTTGGTGGACGCCAGAACGTTGCTCTTCCATCTCTCAGTTAGGCTTGTTGTTAATTCTCTAGTCGTTATTTTGGCAACGTTGCAACTACAGGCCCTTTTACATATGCATAAATCTCGGCGTGATAGCCTGAAATGGGCGTTAGTAGAAGAATTGCGACCGGAATTGGTGGCTAGGGAACCAACTATGACAAACATGTTCGGGATCCCACTTCAGGAGTTGCTGAAGCAAACACAGGAGGAAGTGTCCAACGCTAAGGGTTTGTCAGTGGGTGTCAGGCGTCAGGACTTTCCGCAGAGGGGACCCCTGTTTCGACTTGGCCGGGGGTGGCATTCCCAGGGCTGTGTGGTGTTTGTCGGTAGCGCTCCTACTAGAGCAGGGGACCCCGGTGTTTTTAGTTTGTGTTCTTTAAGTTTGAATGTGGTGACTGAGCTGAGGCCCACCCAGGGGTGGTGGTCATGCCAGGCTGGCAGTCAAGTGAGCACAATTTGTTAGCGGAAGCAACTGAGATTGTGTAATCTGATGCGGCGAGTTCAACCCGTTGGTTGTATAACACTAAGTGGTCAAGGTGGGCTTAGTGGTGTGGGTCAAAAAGCATTGATCCAGTTGAAGCGTCGGTGGAGCCATGTATTAATTTCTTACTATCTGCAAAATACTTACTTCAGTAATATGTGCTAAAATCGCTTATTTTATGCTTTTCAGTGCCCAAAAACAAAAAATTTCATAATTAAAAAATGAACCAAGCATTTTCTGTCTCCTACAACATTTCTTGGCCATTATCAACGTTTCTAAAACATCCCACGCCCAACTCCTAATCCTTAAAGCCTCAACGTCTCCATCGGTGTTCATGTCTCCATCTTTGGAGTGAACCGGGCCAAGGAGGCCATTTTTTCTCATTCACAACATTGGGACGATACAAATCAACAGGCGGCCGAGCCGTCGTATTTACCGCTTCCCGCATTCTAGCCAAATGCATTTCATCACCAATTAACCTGGTAAAGCATATCTTACTGCCAATGAGCGTCAGTAATTCAGAAATTGACCCCGCTACACTTCTCTACGAGATAAAAGGCTCCGGCTCCCGTACTACTGCGTTACTCCTCACCATGGCTCCATTGCCCTTCGCTCTACTTTCCGCCACCATACTCACAAGTCTACCATACTCACAGTCTAATAACTAGAATTCTTCCCAGTGTCCTCCTGGTAACTCAGGCTAACCGCCTTGGACTGCTTTGCCCCGTAGTCTCTTGGCATCTTTTCAGAAAATATTTCCTCAACTATGATGTTCAACAGATTTAGCCGACAGAAAACATAACCACCTCGTGCCATGGCAAAAGAAACAGTGGTGAGGAAGCGCGAGGAAGCCAGGAGTGCGGCAACCGAAAGTGACAAAATTTTTGCATAAATTAGGAGACAATTGATGCAGATTAGGTTGAATCAACGTGCCGAACGCAAACGGACAACCACCACATTGTAACACGGGGATGAGAATTATATGACGGAGAAGTAAACTCTTTTATATAGCTACATATACTCCATTATGAATAAATTAGAACTTTCAAGTTAATACTCCCAAAGTAATGCTACGTAAACTTCCTAATGAAATTAATTTTAATTATTTAATTTTTATTTCAAAGGGTCGCATTTCTTCGCATACCGTACAACTGAAACAGAAGTACACATAAATAAACGAATACATTCTCGTATTTGTAGAGGGGCAAGGAGCCATCCTTTTTAGGATTCTAAAAAAAAACTATTAAAATTTTGTCAAACCTATGAATGAAATGCACAATAAAAATTATGTACACAGTCTAAAAACACTTCACCAAACTTTTGTATTTATTATGTCTGTCAAGTGATTGTATAAAGGGGGAGTGTTTAGCGGAAAAAAGTCTTGCTAATACCCAACTTGCAAACTCTCTTTAACAAGCAAATGGCACTAGGAGTCACTAAGTAACAAGTGTACTTCCATACTGTTTTTTTCTTCTTTAGACAGGCATTACTATTTCTCGCACTGTAGCAATAGACTGTGATATTATGTTTCATCATCTTTAGCGTCAACTTCTTGGCATCAAAGACTTGGCACATTAATTCTTCACTATTGCTGTTCAGCTCTTCATGATGCAAACTACAGCAAGGCAAATTAATAAATACAACACCTGTACATGCACCATAAACAACATGATCCAAAGATACAGTTTCCACAGACAGTGATTCGTAGACCTAGTTCAGCCTAAATGGTCTTGAATGCAATGCATGATTTCAATTGTAAAGAGTCCATCACAATTTTTAAAAATGATGATACGTAGCATGTTGACCACGAAATAATATCTTATAGTTTTTATTATCTGTGAGAAGTACCCTGGCGCCTGTCATGACAGAAAAGATGAACGATGTTGCCTGATGGGTATTGAGCAAAAGCACTGGAAAAAAAAAAGGATGAGTGAATGAACTCGGCGAAATCAATACCGTTTGGCATTTACGCACTCAAGATTCTCACCTTACTCCTATCCTCTTGTTGCACTCTGCACAATTATTTAAGTCCGTAATTATAATTTTCTGCGACTGATAATTGATTCTGTGTTCGTGAACCTGTAATTAACGAACTGTGTTAGCTCAACACAAATGATATTATATATATATATAATTTTATAAGTATATAAAATTACTACATTCTAGGCTGTGCTGGTTCTGATAGTAGCGTTGGTCCTGGCTGCCGTAACGCAAATACCGTACCAGTATCCGGTTAGTTAGTATCGGAAAAGTAGTGCAATTGGCATTTTTTTATAAGTACAGGCGTAATGTTGTGGCATACCGTCCCTAGTGCTCTTAAATTAAGGCAACAAAAAGAATTCATTTCAGGAAGTATGCCAAGAATAGCTAGCCAACAAACACCAGACACGATTAACTGCACAACCATAAATATTTTTTAGCAAATAATTTAAATATTTTTCTTACATTTTATATTGAAGTTATTATTTTATTGGTTTTATTTACTTATTAAATATAATTTAATACAATTTGGAGAAATATTGAAATTTTGTTATTATTATCACTATATTTTTTTTGTTTTCATTTTTATGAAACTCGACAATAAATCGAATACTGTGCCGTTGTTAAGTGTCAGAATAAATAACTTATTGTACACTTTTATGCAATCCCTATGCGTTCGTATTGTTAGAAGTGTCACAATAACGTACGGATTGATAACTAAGGGCTTGCTTTGTATAAATGCCTACATGATTCTATGTTAGTTTTTCATTTTGGTGTCCAACATATCAAGAACTCGGAAATTAAACTCAGCATATCACACTCGCTGTGCTAACATCTATAAACAATAGCATACAAAAAAGTTAACAAAAGTTAACAAAGTTAACAAAAAAGTTAACCATTTCTTTAAATTAGCTGTACCCGGGTCTAGCCGGTTAGGTCTAGCCGGTTCCCGCGAACCTAAGTTAAATGCTTTACTGGGTAGCACGAAATGAAAATAACTTCGAGGCCCCCAATCTGTCTCCTCCCCGCCTTCCCCCGGCCCCCGCTCCCCACATTCTCCGTGCATGGTCAGATTTTCCCCCATGTGCCTACTTCCTGGTAGCCCTTTCCCCTCTCCACTACCCCCCCACCCCGAATTCCCCCATTGTGTGGTGTGAATATCCCCACCCCCATCGCCGCTCCCCATCCCTTTGAACCCCTGTTGTTTGGTTTGCGTAGGGAAGTAAATGACTTTTTGCAATGGAGGACGCTGGTGTTATGTTGCTGAATTGACTGTTTGTCCGTTCTGACACTAAGTGCGATAAACCCAGCAACGAACGTGCAGACATTGATTGTTTCTCACCCATTTTTGAAAGCTCTTCCTGATTGTTACAGGGCACAAACATTTGTTACTTATTGTTATGCACACACAGCTGATGATTTTGCTCAGTGCCACCCAAGCCTATTATATATATCGATTAATGCCCACATGAACTGTGGCATTATCCATGTCGTTACACAGGGGCTCGGCACAAAATAAGGGGGGGCGGTAGCCCTTATCACCCCCACAATAAAAACATCACAAGAACCAACAATACTAACACACGACAGTAGTTAGTATTATGTGTTGTGGTGGTGTTTTTTTTGTTCAGGGGAGGGGGGAGAGGGCTGGCGCTACTCGTATGTTGTGTTGAGCCCCTGTGCATCATAGTACGATTATCAAATGCGAACAATTTCTGCCCTAAGACAGAGTCCATAATGGTGACCTTACTAAATAAACACTTGATTCAGACCTCCGAGCAGCAGCAAGGCATAGCTCTTGAACACAGGGCATCATGGAAGAAGAGTTTATTTGTTCTTGAGCATTCGATAATGATAATGATTTAAACAGCATCCTACTGACACATCCATCAGGCCTCGAGAAACAACGCAGCATTATAGGAAGGCAAAGGTAACATCCAACAACACTGCGTTGTGTAAGGCAATACAATGAACTGGCCAGTATTGCCAATCGCCAAATAATGATGAAACATCTTGGAAGAGCTTTTTCTGCGAAAATCTACTCACATGTTCGGAAAATCTTTTTCCACAAAGTCCAAGTGTCGATCCGAAACGTAGCGAAAATGACAACGTACGCGCTGACACACGGGCAAGGGAAAATCTGACTGGAGCCTGGTCACATGGTGAACGGCCCCGAAAAACACTGGGACGGGGGAGCGGCCAGTTTCGTCTTACAGAAAAAGGTGGTTGCGGTTAGATTAGAACTCTTTTGAAGGGATAATTAGCTTCCTCCCCATAAAAATCAGAATCCAAAAAAAAAACCCTGTATTACCATGCAGAAGGTCTATATGACAACCTATGGCTACGTGATGATCATGAGACATGGCTACGTGGGCTTGTTGCTACTTCAACAGGCGTAGAGCGACTTGGAGACGTCTCCTCTCTATCCTAATGCTTCCTGGCTACATCGTGTTCCCCCACTGGACGTCCAAGGGCCTCCTGACACCGACTAATTACCCGTACTGTGCATATTATGGGTTTTGTCTCAACGTTGGAACTACGCTCAAATTTGCATATTCATTATTTTTGTCCTTTCTAGGGAGGAGATGAATAACTAACTCCCTTTTCTTGGGCCATATCAGAGCTACAAACACCAGTGGACATTTGTTTTGGACTAGTATATCCTCATTTCTAGGTCCAATACAAAGTCAGAATGTCCAGACGGATTTTTCTTTTCAGTCATAGAATCATGCTTAAGTTTTGGCTGCTTGCTGGTCTTGACTCGACGAATGCACGATGATGTGTCTCGGTCGGCTTAGGTACCAGGTTTTCTCGCCTTGACGATGTCATCCATGTTCGGTGGTACACTTCCAGCGACATGGTTCCCTGTTGACATGACTCCATCTTGGCTAACTTCTTGCCCAACAGAAATCTCTCCATGAATTGAAGCTCCCGGTGTCAAAGGAATTTCACGGTCGGTCGCGGCAATCACGTACGAAGGATTGCGCCTGGGCATGATGATGAAACTGAACGAACTGGGAGGCTGATCTTGGATTGGGAAGCGAGTAAAACCAAATATCTTTTGTTATCGAAAGGGACCTCAACCTCTTCCCACACAGCAGATTTTAATTTGGACATGAAACCACCTATCAGAGTACTGATACAGGGTACAATGTCTACAGGTAAGCCAGGTGGGCCTGTGTGAATATAGACTGGGACCAACAAAGGGGTCCGACCGTTTCACAGAAATTTTCCAAAACGGGCGATGGAGAAATCGCAATGGTAGAATTAGTTGGGGTCCTTTGTTAATAAAATTCTATGGGGGGTCAACATCTAAATCTCTAGACGTTAGCCTACGGTCGAGGGAGCTACAATACGAATCGGACGAAGCTAAACAAGAACATTGAGATTGTTTTTGGTCGTATTTCTGCCATTTTCTTTGTATGTTTCCTATTTCTCCTCCATGTGTTGTAGACAAACGTCGCATGGGGTTAGCCGAAATTTCGACGACCATCTACTGTGATTATCACCGTGTGTTCTACCTGGTGGTTTAGGTGTGATTTGATTTTTTTAAATGACTTTTCAAAACCAGCGTATTCGCCGTTTACTGGTTTTTGTTAAATCACCAGGTGTTTTAACGTGCGGACACAATTCTAATTCTGCGAAAAAGTTTCGGAATGTTGACTATTGGACATGTTGAAATACAAAGCAAAAGCACACGATCAGCTAAGTCCGTACCCAAATGATAAATGACGGAGAGGTGGCAATGCCTGCTGGGATATTAGCAAGGACATCACTTGGTGGGGAGCTACAGAAGCTGAAAGCGTAAAAGGTCATTATTTTTGGATGAAAGTAAAAATAAGCTTGCTATGGGATTGGCTCTTTTGCACGCTATGTTTACTGCTCTAAGGTTTTACCTACCGCAAGATTAGTTTTAGCATGGAATTGGCAAAGTGTCCTTTACGGTACAGTATCATCACATTACTAAAAGTAAACTTTCACTTGGTAGCGAATTTGTCTCCCTCAGTGACGTAAATTTTGTGTCTGCCAGTTTCTTGCCAACATGCCTCATCAGTCAAGACATTCACACGCCCAACATCTATCTTTGTGGGGTACTTTTCCCAAACAGGTTGTATGTCCTTGTGATAGCAATGGTATTGAGGAGGATCCTGTCTGGATAGCCACTGTCCCCTTCAAGCACGAATGCAGAGACCTGGTTAACGTTCTTTTAACTTGATTTAATGAGGTGCTTGACATGAACATGACAAACTGTTCTGGCAGCCATCTTGCTAATTCTTCTCTCTTGAGGACTGTTTTGCCAGGTGATGCTGGAATGCCTACGGAGACTGAATAAGGTCAACTGGTAAGGAGTTATGGTGGCTTTGTGGACTCGTCACCCTTACACCTTCCCCGTCTCCACAAAAGTTGTGACGACTATGGTCCCAAGGTACGACACAGGGCTTACACTTAAGAAACTAACTGAAAAAATCATTGGCCTTAAGATACAAAAAATTACAAAGTGGGACGATTGAACAAAATTGTAGATGAGGTATCTTGAGTTTTGCGCGCGCTTTCCCTGAATTAAGCCTGTGCATCGCTCATGCATCTTATGCGCGCTGTCGTGTGTGCTTCTTCCAGATGACTTGACGTCACAGTTCACTTGAGTTTACTGAGTGGGGTTTTTGCCCCAAAGGTACGACTTTGTTCATTGGAATGTGACGCACTAAAACGTCGAAAATGCGGCAAATTTATCGTCTCGGCTGAACTGGCTGGAGAGGTGGTTGTGGTTCCTGTTAACTGCCCTGATGGTCCTACGTACATTTTGCCCCTCCATGCCCACCGGTGGAGAATTAACTTTCTCACGACCATTCATTACGGAAGGGTTGAATGAAATTTTGTCATCTGCCATCAATTCTAATTCCTTCGCCACACACGTTGTCTACCAAGATTTAAGAGGTCCAAAAGTTTGTTTCGCGCATCTCTAGTAGAGCTCTCTTATCCAGCGTCCTTTTCCAGTCTTTGGCATGGAGACTTCCCTCACTTACTATCCTACCATTAGCCGCGATCCTGAAGATTCCACCGTCCTAATTACTGACTCGGAATCTACTTGTCCCAGTCCTCGTCCTCAAGGTCCTAGAATGGCGCTAACACTAGGAAATGGAGGTAGTCCTTTATGTGTTGCAGGGTTCGCCTTTACCTTCCGTATCTGGTACTCGTGTGTTGAGCTTCCATTCCTCAGTGACTGGCAGCGCTATCATCATCCGAGTAAGACAAGTGCCGCGGCCCATCCGCCTTTGCGTCTGGGGCTGATTCTAGTTCTGAGTCCGAAGAATGCGTCTCATCTCCTTCTTCGTCTGACTGGTTGTATGAAAATGTGGTGGGTACTCCTTTATCCCCAAGAGGTTCGGTCTCCTAACTGTCACTGCTGGAGGCTGGTGGTGGTTGACGTCCCTTCCTATCTATCGTGCTGTGGTCTCATCTGCTGCGTTGTGGATGGAGACTATTAGATACGTGACTGGGCTTCTTTTCTCCTGGACTCTGCATGGAACTTGGAACTTTGAAGACTGGCTCCAACTTTGTAGCTAAGCTCTTGTCGGCATTAGACAATTCATGGTTTGGGACTTTCACCAATTCCCTAATCTTGAAGTCAACCTTTCTGTGTTTCTGGTCGTAAGCAATCTTTGCTGATCTGGCTGCCTCTGCGAGATGTGCTGAAACCAGGTAGTAGGCATTGTTCATCGCCTGCCTCATGGCCTCGGCATGTTCTTCTGGTATGGTGTTAGTGCTCTTGTTCGGAAGGCTGAGCACGTAGAGTGGAACTTTCGGATCTTCGAGGTGCATCAGATAGTGTGGAGTCCCTCCAGTACTGATGTGCGGTGCTGTGTTAATGTCAAACTGTAGCATTGAGAGCAGCGGACACCAGGTGATCTCATGATCCTGAAGAAACACTCTGATGCAACCCTTCGTGTGATGTGCTCTCTCTGTGGATTTGGATTGCGGATGTACGTTGTGGTGGAGTGATGTTTAATGCCACTCAAAGCCAGGAGATTGGTGAAGACTTTCAAAATGAAAGTAGTGCCATCGTCGCATACAAGAATCTTTGGTGCTCCGTATTTAACCAAAGTACTCCTTATACAGGTTCCTGGCTGCAGTGTTAGCTGCTGCATTCTCAATTGAGATTAACCACATGTACTCTGAGAAGTAATCATCATGATCATTATGAATTTGTGGCCATGCATTGTCTCTAGGAGAGGTCTGGTAGATCCCAAGCATGTGAAACTTTATCGTTGGTATGACTGGTTGCATGCTTCCGATGGCTTGGCAGACATGACACGATCGGATGTACACCTTGGAGTTGGAAAACATATGTTGCCAGTGAGAGACCGCGTAGCCTCTGCATGGTTTTGGTCACTCCCAAGTCCACACCACCCCACCCTTGCTTGTGGTCGTGACAGTCCTTAAGGCATGTGTGGCATAAGCCACACAGAACGTACACACACCATGCACTCTGTGGATGTTTCCCTGGCTGGCTGAAGGGGGGCACTGTAGTAGACAATGCCTCAGCTGTCAAAGGGGTAGGAACTCCGTACCTTGTTCATATAATTTGATGCCTCCTCCTTGCCTGCTACTTCTGGATGAGTCAGTGCTCTGGAATCCTGCAAATGATTCTGTCGGACTCCTAGGCCCCCTTTAGCCGATTCTTGTTCCTGATCTCAACTTCTGGCTGGATCCCAATATAGAGCAGTGGGAGCTGTGGTGACTTCAGCTGGTCTTGGATGGCTTCTTTGATCTTCTCAGGAAGGAGAAAGTTGTCCTGCTTGACATCCCGTCGAGATGATCTACTGTCACCATGTAATTCGCACATCTGCCACAATGTTGTCCTTTCCTGGCCTGTGTACCACATCAAAATAGCAGGTCTGCAACCTCATTGTCCACCTGGCAGTCCTTGCCAACGAAGTCTTCTAGACAGGATCCATTTTAGCACGGAGTTATCTGTCACTAGAAGAAACTTTGACCCTACAAAGTTGGTCTTCCAATGTTTCATTGCTTGTCCGGTTGCCAATGCTTTCAACTCGAAAACAATTCCTAAAGGGTGTCCCAAACATGTTGGTCAAAGTCGAGTCCTTTGGGACGAGTTCAGGGCGCAATTCCTCTGCAAATGCATACTTCGGTCTTTCACGGCACGCCTTAGTCATGACTAGCAATGCCTGAAACTGCAGTGTCATTGCAGTGACCAAAATTTGTGTCAGCTGCGATTGCCAGGAATTACCAAAGTCAATGGGGTACATGGTCCAGAACTGTAAAGCCCTAAGCATGGGCAACAGCGCAAAGAAAAACTGTGATTGGATACCCACTATAGCACTATCCACGAACTCAATAACAGAAGCCAGGCCGTGGCCATGTTGCAATATCGGCTTTCATGGAGGCTCATTATTTACGTTGCAAGGATGCATCCACCACATACCGGTCACAAATGGAGTCTTTTTTTTCCTTAGACAAACGTATATTTTTGTGTTTGTTCTACCAATCAAGCACTGAGACATCCATTTCCCACAAGTGGCACTTCGGTTTGACAGTTTCGGGCAGGACCGCACCGCCAACTTCTCCGACGGCAACCTATCCGAAGCCCGGCGCTCACCTGACCGTCGTTTACGCATCCAGCATTATTATTTTCCTGAGCACACCGGAATCCACCCATAGGTCCTGATCAAACCAATGATTATCAGTTTCAAATTGCATACTTAGGCCATCATCAACGTCAGCATGCACCGGTCGACTGTCATTCTCATAATCACCGACGCCTCAGTCTCTTCCCCAGCCTGTGGGATAGACTGGCACATATCATCCGTGCTCCGACCACTCGTCTCACTAGTCGCTTGCAAAACATTTTTAGACCGATTCGCATCCAGTGCTTCTCGTAACTCAACTGTATTTCCTTACCATTTAATTGCGGCCGCACCGAAATAGAACCAGCCAAACTTCCCCATGGAATCGATGACTCCTGGTTCACAGCCGCGTCAGGCCTAACATCGCCGCCATTTTCTTTAGTCTTCTCTATGGCTTTATTCACCATTTCCACCTCGACTGTACAACATCCATTTCTTCCTGATAATTGACCCAAACCGTCTTGGGGTGTTTAGGGCCTGCCTTCCTTGGGTATGGTCAGTCGTTTTCAATCGCAGAACTAAATTATTTTCTGTAAGTACGTACCAAACAAACCATGACTAACTCGTGTCATGGCATAAATAACAGTGGTGTGGAAGCATGAGGGGTACAGAGAGAGAGACGCGACCGGAAGTAACGTACAAATTGCATAAATTAAGGAGATAATTTGATGCTAACGGGGACGATCAAAGTTCCGAAAGCAAAAGGGAAACCCCACTTTGTAACACAGTGAGAAGGATTTTATGGAAGAGAATTTGCGTGCCTCCACTCCGCTCGGCACCGTATAATAGGCCAGCGACAAGTCGATCCTGGCCATTCACCCATTCCTCCAATAAATGCTCCCTATGATTGGCAATGTATACAAACGACACAGAAGAACACACACAAAGTCACTCAGCTTTTTCAAATGGAGCTTACCGGAATTTTGGAACCATCAGGCAGTAGTATAGCAAAAATCGGTGAAACAAATCCTACAGAAACCACAGGGTAGATTAACGACAACCCCTGCGATACTAGTTCACACAACATTGGTGTCAATTCAGCCGTCATCCATAGCACCCACTCCCATATACACACACGAATACATCCCTCTAGCCAGAGGTGACGGCGTCCTAACCGAGCCTAACCCTCTTTGTATTCTAATCAGAACAAACTCCTTGCTAGGATGTGTCCGATGTGTACACGGGACTTGGGTTCAATCACTGCACTCAATGCTTCTCATTGTCTGTTTCGTGGTTGAGCAAGCCCTAACCAAAATCTACAAATCGGTATCAATTCCTAATGCAATCATTGTTAATGCCCTAGATTCCCCGAATCTGCATTGTCTCATTGAACCTGGGTGCAACTTTTACATTCTTGCTGTCCACAATGCATACAATCCACGTTCTTTAAAAAACATATTCATGTCAAAAACCATGACCGAGAATTCGTGTCATTTAACTTCGGAAATCTCAAAGCTAATTGCGTTTTTGTACAGTCGAGTACTGCTTAAATAAATGCATTAATGCTCCACATAAATCAAATTTGCATTGCCTTTCTTTCACGTGTCTGTGCGGATGGGTAGATTATGGCATAACACATGCAATCCGTACCATACTCGCTATGGTGAAATGTTTTCTCCCCTATGTGTCTATTCAAACTATGTTGTGTACCTGCATAATACATAAAGGCTGTCCCACATTCATCATAGTTAAATGTTTTTCCCCAAGGATGTGTGCACATGGCACTCGCTGCAGTGAAATGGTTTCTCTCCAGTGTGTGTGCGTAAATACTGTGCAACAAACATTCATACACTCTACCAAATTCCATACACTTGAGTGGTTTCTCAGTGGTGTGTCTCCACTACAACATAAACACTCGAGTATCTTACTAGTTATTACACACTTTTTTTTTAACAAATTGCTCCCTAATGTCTACAGGGTGATCAGTTAAGTTGTGACCCAGCTTGATAGCTAAAGTACTACTGAATGTTATGTTACGAGACCCGTGTAATGTAATGAGGCCAAGACGGGACACTGATTCGACAAAAAATGGATGACCTTGGCAAATGTTATCAAGGTCATTCGACTGCTAACTTCTTAAATATGCATAACACACCATAGGTGTAAATTAGGAATATGTAGGAAATAAAGAGACATTACCAATGCAAAAAACAGAACGAAAATCTGATCATATTTGCAGGATCTATGATGTACGTAAAATCACTACTTTCGACCCCTGAATGGCATTCCATTCAAAGCCTCTGTCGTGCAGGGAAGCAACGCATTACCGCTAGTCGACCTCCCTTGAAATGCTGCCGTTGTCGGTTGTGAAATCCCCAGCTTCGAGGTTGAGCAGGACTGCTAATGTGAGGTTAAGTAACTCGAAGCTGCTTTAAAGGCTAAAGCTAAGACCTTGCTAGGCTTAAGAAAATAACCTTGTGGGGAAAGACGTAAAACACACATTTTCTCCTAGATTTATGTTCTTGAAGTGTTATTTCCGCAGTCATTCTCCTTTGGATTTTGTTTCCTCTATTTGTGATCCGAATACGTATTTATTCCCACAGATTATTCATTATCTGGGAATTCATTATCTTTGGATTTCCTTTCTTAGAATAGATGTAGAATAGATGTTGTCGGCCAATAAGCTTACAGCTTTTTGAAGGCCCGAGCGGCAGATGTTAAGTGCAAGGAACCACCATCATGTCGGTTGTTTTTTGCCATAAGATGGAGGAACCGGAGTAACGGGAACAACCGGAGAAAAACCCGTACATATAAGCTTCCCCTCACCAGGATCGTACCCGGGTCTGTAAGGAGCCAGTGATGTACAGCTGGGACCAAGACGCCTATTGAATCTGACACCACAGGGCTAGTAACTGCCTGTGGATAGCTGCGAATTCGTTTTAGCCATTTAGAGTTTAAAGGGCTATGTTCGCTTGTTTCACAACATTTAGTTACTGCTTAGATTACTAACTTTTAGTGTAATTTCCGTTCATAACTGCTTAGAAACCAGTTTTTTTCTTTGTGTGTGCCACTTTACAGCATGCCACGATATACAAATGCAGAAGCATGCGAGATGCTTATTTTTGATGGGGAGTGCAATCGTAATGCATGTGCACCAGCCAGGAAGTACCGAAGACGATTTCCGGATGGAGGTCGTCCTATACGTAAATATAATTAACGTTTAGTGGCACATGTTAGGGAAACGGGTAGTACCCGTGCTAGGCCACGTACAGGGAGTCCTGTGAATGCAGGAAACAGAGTGGATGACGCTGAAATTCTAGCGTTCTTCACTGCCAAAACCATAGCATCAAATCCATAGTATACGCCACCCCACCCGACAGACTAGTGGTTTTGAGAGAGACGATCATCCTTGCCTGTCAGATCGTTGACACATAGATGTTATAAGCTATGCGCAACAATATCTTAAATCGTATACATGCTTGCATTGTTGCGCAGGGAGCACAAATGGAGTACACGTTGCTCTGATCCCTGCGGTAATTCTTAATGGAACGCAAGGCCTTCCGGCTTTCATGTGCGATTTATTCGATTTTATGATTTGAAGGATGGGATGTTTGGTCACTCTTTATTTCTCGCGGCCAAAGGCGACTCCAGAAATTTTTCAGAAAGAGACTCGTTTTTCCCTACCTACCACAATTGCTGCAACTCTTCTTTATAAGCACTGAAAAATGGAAACCAATAATCCCTTCATTGCATTTAGTTCCCTTCTCATCAGTGGCGGTCCCAATCTCTCAATTTGGGGGAAGGGGTGGGGATAAACTAAAATAATAAACTAACGAAGACACTTCTAAAATAGAATTCTACTCGTGACCCCCCTCCCCCCGCCCCATCTTCGACGCCTGGCGTTTACTGCTATTCAGCTATACGGGAAGAATGGCTCTAGATTGATGAATATCCAAGGACCAGTGTTCCCCAGTGTCTCAGTACCTAATAAGCAAAGACTTGAATGTGCTACTTAATCACCAGTGGGGCTTGACAGAGATAGTGCTGTTGGCTCTACAAATACTGGGGGCTGTGGTGCAAGCCAAATTCAGAGATCCTAATGTGTTCAAGTGTGTTCGCTTGCTTGTGTTGTGATGTAGGAAGTCTGTGCTTTTTACTAAAAGCCTGATGAAGCCAACACAATGGCGAAAATGTGCTGGACTGTGAGGAGGTCTTTGCTGTGGAACTTAGCGGTGATTTTATTGTCGTTTTAGCGAGAATTATTTAGTGTTTGTTTGTGGATGATTTTTTTAAGAATTCTGCCTGGGATGCTTGTTAGGCTAATTAGTCTATAGTTGGATGGGTTAGTCTTGGATCCTCCTTTAAGGATAGGAATAACGTGAGCAGTCTTTCATTGAGTAGGTACTTTTCCTTGACAAATCGACTTCTGGAAGAGTGCTGTTAATCGTGAACAGTGTGCGGAGCTCGACGCTTTCAGAATAACTGGGTGGATACCATCTGGACATGGGGCAGACCTGCAGTTGACACTGAGCACGATGCGTTTAGCTTCATCCTCAGCAACTTCAATATCCTCCATTGCTGAAGCTTGGGTAATCAATCCAATCTCCGGTAATTCTATTGGTGGATTTGTCCTGAAGACCGACCAAAGTCAGTGTTAAGAACATATGCTTTAGCTTATGGTTCGGTGACAAAAATGCCGCGCTCATCCTCAAGACTGACTATCGGGAATGCATTTTTTGTTATCACTGATTTATCCCCAAAATTGTATTGGGATGCAAGATGCAAGGTTGGCGATCTCTTCTCCATCCTTGCGTCTTGCATGACGCAGGTTGGCAATGTACGTATTGTGGCTGGCTTTGTATTGTGATTGATATTGCAATATTGGGAGAGCAATTTATGAAGATATGCAGGCAACAATGGTCGCTGTTTTGAAGTGGAGGAGTGGATGAGAAACTTTCAAATGCAAAACTAGAGTGGGAGATTAGGACGAGATCAAGGATGTGGGGAGTTTGATTGCAAAGAAAGCGAGTGGGGAAAATGACGAGTTGGGTGGTATTACAACTGGTGATAGTATGGGAAAATGCCAGCAAACGGTGTACGACATCAAAAGTTCGAAGATCACACTTCACCACAAAGAAATGAACAAAAACCCTGTCTACTTTAATTTTCGGTGGAATAATGCAGTGTCCACCTTCATCAGCAGACCATGCGAAAACGAAACGAGGTTCACATTGGTTCCAGATGTGTCAGAATCAGAACTACGAATTCAACTGCCTACTGAGATACCTGGCGAGCTCTGGACTCACAAGGCGTTCGATGTTGGAATAGGATGGATGGGCAATGTTTGTGAGGGCTGCACCAGGCTTCCGAAATTGTAGGATGGCCAGGGATTCCAATCCACGAAGGTGGGCATTATTTGGTGTATTGGATCTCAACAGAACAGAGGTGGGTTCCAACGCTATCTGGTGTTTTTCTTTTCGTGGTGCACGGAAATTCCATTGAGTGGGTCTAATTTTCGCACCTTTCCTTGGTGTTTGTGGATTCTCGCTGGAGTCTTCGGTGTGTCTCTCCAATATAAACTGATTTGCAAGATTTATACGGCACACAATACACAACATTCTGTTTGCTGAATCACTTTGCGTCTGCAGGTGGCTGTTGCAGCACATGCTTTTTACACTGCTGGGAGGGCGGAGGGGGAGTTGGACCTGCGGGTTGGGTAGCGGCGGGTTGGGTAGCGGTGGGATATGCTTTGGGGGGGGGGAGGAGGAGGAGATGGGGAGAGCAGGGAAGGGTGGGTAGTTCGAATTCCGATTCTTGACACGGTCTGAAGCAATGTGAACTTTGTTTTTTTTCGTTTTCGCGTGGACTTCTGATGAAGGTGGACGCTACATTATCCACCAAAAATTCAAGTAGACAGGGTTTCTGTTCATTTCTTTGTGGTGAAGCGTGATCTTTGAACTTTTGATGGTGATAGTATCAATGAAACCGTGATCGAAGGGTGGTAGTTGGTCACTACCTAATCCACAGGCGATTCCGAGTAAAGTAAAAGCCC
>JAHWFP010003476.1:4110-15914 GCA_023313725.1 Lithobius niger
CTAATGACCAAGTTGTCGACGCGCCATTAAGCCTCAATCCCCCCCCCTCATTGTGTCAACGACCACTTGCTATCCGCCATTTACGTGTTGATTGTCACCGTCGTGAAGGTATTTGTGGCCGTTTCCATCTGCCGCGAGTCTTAGCTTGTGAACTGGGCGATGAGTCTTGATTTGTAAACTGGAGATTTAAATAGTTGCAAGAGGTACTGATCTATGATTAGATCTAGATTTGGGGTTTGTTAACATCTTTGTAATGTGTGGCACAGTGGCAACACGGACCACTGCACTGTGACTGAGGCTGGGACGCTATTAAGCCCCCCCCCCCAATCACTTGGGACATGGTTGAGGAGAGTGGATTCATTTTTAACAATTTCGTAGGCTTCCAATTTGAATCTTTCCCAGTAGAGAATTTTGATGTTCAGGAAGTTGAGGGTGAGGCCACTGTCTCTCTGGCATAGGTGAAGGGAGCCGGATTTATTCATGCAACGGAAATCGGACTTTGTGGTTGGAAAGTCTTTGTTGGAGAGTAATTTTCCTGCACAAGTGAGAACTGTCTTGGAACCTGGATGCAACATACACAATTTCTATCCCAGTCGGTCATTGCTTGAAACTTCTTCCTCGCCTTAAGGTCATTTAAGTTTTAATCTATTAGACAATTTATGCACAAAAACGTAGGAAGAGGGCATTCTATTCGCATAACCATTAAGCAAATATATATTTTTTATTAGTTAGTACTCGTACCAAATGTACATATACTTCAACAAAAGAGTCATCTAAATCCTACAATGTAGAATTTGTCGGTAACGGAGTAACATTCGACGGCTGGCCAACATTGCAGAGGTGTGAAAATAAAATAAACAATAAATTCACAAGTGAACAAAATTAGCTTGTGATTTTTTAAAGTCAGGTGCTTTAATTTTGAATAGCCTAGCTTGGTTAGCAGAAAACTAAAAATTGGCAATTGAAAAAACATTAAATTTAACTAATGAACAATAATTCCAATTTACAGTTAAAATTTGTTAAACACAATGTAATAAAATTTTGTAATATTGTTACTATTGACAATATTTATTGTGGAGATAAGGAAGAAAACTAGGCTAAATTCATCTCACGAAGCAAAAAAACAATAGTAGTACAGTACCGAAGTATTTACATTAAAACTGTAAAGTTGAAGAACAAGGGGGTCGGTAGGTCTACCTCCTTTTTTCTATGACGTTCTTCATGAACATCATGGATGCCAAAAAGAGCCAGTGAACGGTGGGGACATGCCACTTCCGCGTGGTATGCTTAGCAGCATGGCTAGCAAATTGCGGAAATGATCCAATACTGATTTCCACGTTTTTTTGGACTACTTCTCTGAAACCACAAGTGAGTGATTAAAAGTGCAAATATTGCTAAATAAAGAAAACAATGAAAAGAATGTTTACTTTAACTACGTTGCGCCATGCTGGCTGCCACTTCCACCCAACAATCGTCCACACCGTCTTTACGGCTGTACAGCTCCGACGATCTGCTCATGTGGGCAGATGCCGTTGCACTTCGGCTATCAATCGTTCTTTCACCTGTCGTGTTCCTAGCTTGTAGCTTTTTTTCCTTTCTTGCTGCTTCTTTCACCTGTCTTTTATGAGGGCGACTGAAGTCTACCCAGCAAGCAACTCGGCAACGCTTGGCACTGTCACAATGCGCGCGTTTCACCCACTTCTTTTAAATTAAAAATGGTCGCACGTCAGTGTGGAGCATGGTAAAACTTCGTGATCCGAGCGTCACAATCAACTTTATAAACACATTCCTTGAGGTTTGCTTTATCACCAAATAGCAGCTTGTTCAGCAATAATTTGCGGTAGCGTTGTTTAAAGGGATCCCAACACTGCTTTGCTTGGTCCATGGGCAACAAAGTTGAAGTCTTGTTTAGAAGCAAAAATGTGCATTGGAGAGAATCCACACACAAATCGTCAGGATGGGCGGGGCGTTACCTATCAACAAAACCGTGGCGTTTAGCTTAGTATTTTGCTAATTCTTTTTTTGCCGCTAGAAAAAAAGCAAGTGTGAAACCACTTGGAAAATAAACCTGAATCCATCCATGCCTTTTTTTGATTGCCATTAAGTCCCAATACCTCCCAATGACCAAGTTGTCGACGTGCCATTAAGCCTTAATTCCCCCCCCCCCCCCAATAAACACCCCTCTTCCTTCCAATCCACCATACGTAGTATTCCAACTCACTACCTGCTGATCGGTTGCTTCCTCTCAATTTCGATGTTGCGCTCGCGAAAGAGGACACACATGCTTTTTTTGCATTTTTATTGACGTGTCTGGTTGATTGAGGGGTTCTGGTTGGTTAGGGACCGGATAATCGAGGTTTTACTGTACTACAATTTTTTAAGGTGGGCGAAGCAGACCCTGTACCATCATGGACCAAAATAGGATTTTTTGGTAGTGTGCCAAGACGTGAAAATTAACATCAGCTTCGCGTACTCGTGGCATGAACTCCTTGAACAATTCCAGGTCTAACCCAAACGCGTCATTAGATGCATAGAAGGCGCACAGTGATGTGCACCACATCGATTGTAGCTGCCTGATAGTTGTCGAAGTTATTTCGTAGTAGGAACTCATCATTGCTAATTTATTTTCTTTCGATCATGCCCCAAGTAGCATCCCACATTACTGCACTGTGACCGAGGTTGACACTAATGACCTAGCTGTTGATACACCATTAAGTCTCAAACCCCCCCCCCCCCTTCACAAGCGGCTTCAATTCCTGAATCTCCAAAACAGAAAAATACTCTCCCTCCTGTGTGAAGAGTTTTCATTTGCGGGATGGCAATGACTCCAATGACCCCGAACTCAGTCTGACTTTCACGTACTGTGATCTCCAAAATTTTCTTCGTCCTTTGAGTGATGCATATGCTTGTCCATGTTAAGGTTAAATTTTGAAATTGCACCCTTTCCTGGGTTTCATGCTGCGATCCAGCATGTTTTTTTGATCTCCCTGTCATGGCTTTTTTGCAGTCATATTTCCAGCTGTACACAAGAGCACCAAGTAGTTTTTCTGCCCGAAACACTCTGTAGTTCAGATAACTACGAGTTACACTGGTGGTGATCCAAACAGGAGTGGTTGTGATGCCGCGACCCGAATCTGTTCAAACCCACTCTAATTTCTAAGTTTCTACTTTCATGGTGCAACAGTTTATTGTCCGTGTTACGTAAAGAAGGAACAGGGGTGGTCTGTCTCTTGATCTTGTGCGTACATTCGCCTTGGTTGTGAGTAACGATCAAATCGCACTTCGATGCGGGTTTTCAACATCATTTTAAAGATCAAGCGTGATTCCTTATGTGATATGAAGTTTTATTTTCGGGCATCGTATGAAACTCTAGCTCAAATATTGTTTCCAGACAACAAATATTGACAACAAATATCCACTTGTTGCGGTTGATGAGGTTCGCCATGACTGCCTTGCTGTAGGCTTCCTAAGGTGCACGAAGTCTAGGTAAATATTAAGAAATTCCCACTCTTGAGTGCAATAATAGTCTTCAAATTTAACTGTTCGGGCACCACTTGCCAGGGTCCTTCATCTGTTGCCCGAGAAGGCAACTCTGTCTTTGTTGAGAAGTTGAAAATGGTTTATTCCTCTTTTCACCTGAGAGCTTGGCTCACGGCAAATTTGAGCTTTCTGTTTCTCTTAGCCCAACCTTTTTTTTTTATTAGAGGTCTACAATCATACACTACAGTAGGAAAGGCCAAAACAAAACTAACTAGGCCGACACATTACATAAAGGCTTGCCGCTACAACACAGAAGTACCTGTCAAATTTTTCTTTGATATGGCACTTCTTTGATATTGTGTCGAGCCATAGCATAAGTAGCCTAGGCTTAGTTAATTGTTAGGCTTAGTAAGTTGGTAAATCCAATGTCATAGTATAAATGGTATGGGTTACATCACCACCAATCGACCAATAAAGGTATAAAAGTACAGGCGTAATAGGCTACTGTGAATGTGCTGATCATATTGTTTGTGTAACAAGATTTTGGCCACAAAATGTTGTGATAACCCCATTGTACGCTCGTATACACTAAGCCAATGATTCAAAATAATGAACATTTTTCCTACCTTTCCTGCAGTAATACTTACTACATTTTAGCAAAGACTGCTGATCTTAAGCTATGATGCAAATTCTTGCAGCACTATCACTGGAGCACAAGGCATTCTGGTAATATAAATGAAGCACAGAAAAAAATACAAATTGCAGTAGCAACTTCTCGCATTACAGAAACACAGAAACTATATTGAAGCACTGATAACAAAAAATTGCCGGTAAAAGTTTTGCACTTCACTGAAGCCCTAGCAAATTTTTTCATTGATGGAAAGGACTCATCAAAGTGAAGTTGTCCACAAAATCCAGGAAAGCCTTCACAGCCATAGCACACAAGACGTGTACCTTTTCTGACACCGATTCGGGTGAGATCCGGCATGGTTTATGTTTCCTTCACTTACTTAACTGTGCTGGGAATCTACACTAACTAATGCATTTCGTTTGTTGGTTGGAAAGGTGCACCATTTACGTTAGCCGACAGTTCACGATACCCAGCACTGTGCTTTACAAGCAACTCCTCCACCACACTCAAAATAAAGAGTTTTGTGTGCACTTCCTTGTTGGTAGCATTTGAATACGTCACCTTTGCATCATTCTACTTGCAAGATGAATGCCAAACTTTTTGAACCAAGAATAAGACTTACGTGCAGGATTGACAGATGCAAGGCCTTGGTCAGTTGTGTCGACAGATATCATTAGAATATTATAGTTTTCAATATGTAAAGGTTTGAAATAAACCGGCGATTACCACCACCTACATGCCTTACCTTTCCACACAAGCTTGCATTATAAAATGACATCAGTACATCAACATCCCCTTTAATTTTAAATCTAACATCTTCATCACGTAGGAAACACGATTGGCCTTTCTCTAGTTTTTCTTCCACTAAATACACTGGCACTAAACTATTTTTTCCTATTGTGCTTGTTATGCAAGTGTCAGTAAAAAGAAAGTAATCACACAAAAGGTGCCAGTTATCAACAATGTATGTCGTCCTTGGTTCAGAAATCGTTGAGCTCAGTACACAACTACACGTTCAGACAGAGGAAGATTGGCAGATTTGGGAAACAAGTCATACAGATCTTTCCCAAAATACAGGGCAAACTTCCATGTATAACCTTTTGGATTTGAAGCACTGGGGCACAAACAGAACAACTTTAGGCCAAAACGTGAACGTTTGTCTTTTATGAACTGGCAGAAATGTAGCGTACCTTTGAAAAGCATCAAACACTCATCAATAGCGACATCTAGGCCAGCATCAAGAAGTAGTTGGCTAACTTAAGTAATTTGGCGATGTATTGGACTAAACGGCTTAGTGGATGACCGAGTCTTGCGAAAGCAGGATCAGAAAACTTCAGGATGCTGCAGAAACGTTTTCTACTCATGATACTTGCAGTGAAGCACCCCGGGCCAGAGCACAACAAACTCTTTGCCCAATAATCAGCAATTATGGGTAATCTTACAAACATTAATGAGAAAGAAAAACGTACATGTCAGGAATAGTAATAAGTTTCCATTTCATACCACGGACTATAAATGTTATGTCATCATTTTGTTCAAAGTAAATACTGGCCCGCTTGTTCGTCCAAAAACACAGATCACTAACCACGTAACAAAACACTTCCAAACATTTACCTGGTGACGTCTACTCATCAAAAATTACATAAAAGTCGTAATCATTTTCAATTTCTTTTACTGTATTCACACGCTTGTTCGTAAAAGGGTTTGGTACGTAGTGCCAGCCACTGCACTGTGACTGAGGTTGGCGCTAATGACCAAGCTGTCGACGTGCCATTAAGCCTCATCTCCCCTCCCCCATCTATCGTTCGGGCATTGCTGTCATCGGCTGCTGGGTCGGTGTCGGAATCCACCTGTTGAACGTCGATTTCAAAATCGCTGGAATCTGAATCACTATCACTGCTGTTTCCATCCAACTAAGACACACGAATAAAAAATATTTTAAAAGTTGTTAACAAACGTAAACAAACACGAAGCAACGCAGTGCCCTATTAGGCCTAAACGCATAGAGTCACAGTGTGAAGCCGACAACAAACAGCTGCCTGAACCAGCACGTGCAATTGGGTGTTGGGCTACGTTCGTGCTGTCTTTTTGTTAGCTTGCTTATCAGTGGTTAATCATGAACATGTTCAGGACGCTTCATTCATTTACTACCAGGCTCATTCATGAGCGTTGGCTGTGTGTACCAGCTTTTAAAACTTCCCTTTGCTGACTGAAGGAGAGATTACGTATGCATTGCACGTAGTGGTTGCTGGCCAAAAAACCAAGAATGTAAGTAATAAATAATAAAAAAAAATGTCCGAAAACAGAAACAGTCTCAAGTACAACATTCTTTTTTTAATTGGTTTAAGTGTCTTGGATGTTAAAATAATAAAGTTTCTACTGTATTTCTTTTTTACAAGCCATCTATACTTCAGTAATTCAACCTCTTTCTTTTATTTCTTCACTCCATAAGCTCAGGACGGCTAGGTTTGTCAATGGAGCAATATTTTTACGAAAGTCATCCCTGACTTTAAAACCAAAATAGAGTTTCTTTGTTGATCTGTTAGATAAACGTTTAACCGCGAACTAGTAAGCTTTTCGTACCTTTTTCGGACAGATGTGCCACTCAGCAGTCGCTTTTGAATAATATTGTTCCATCATTGGCTCACCAACATCACCATCGTGCTTACGTTTTCTTTTTATGTGAGCTTCACCCCTACTAACTTTTTCATTGCTATCAACAGCAACTAAGCATGTTCTAGTGTACATTTGATCATAGTCAAATTCTAGCTGCTTTGGACAATACTTCAGCATAGGGCTGTAAAAGCTTGCTAGACTACATGTGTTTAAATAAATTTAGCTGTTGGATGTCATTTAAGAACGACCAAGTTTTGATAACGGCTTTTAAGACCTCTTACTCAACAGCGTCTGGATCGAATCAGAGTTTATTCTTTTTAGTCAGAAAGTGATGAATGCACACTCGTGAAAACAATTCGGTTCTGGGAAGTAATGTATATTTACTACGTGACACAGTAGGAACAGCCACTGGCAAAACTTGTCTTTAGCAAAGATGTCACACTATTAACTTGGTCCAGTCAAGGATAATGGAGCAGTTTTTTTTTCTTTTAGCAGCTACCATTGGCGTTTTTCTAAGGTTTTTCGCCAAGTGCCAACATCAAACTGATGGGCTATCTTTGAATGTGTCTGTCCTTACAGATACTATGACGAGTAACGTTGTTGTTCTTTGCTTAGTTTAAGACTTGCCACCTCCATGTTGCCAAGCTGTCGATGCTCCATTAAGCCTCAATCCCCCCTCCATGTTGCCAGATTTGCAACCAGTCTCCGATTTTTGGAGCAACTCAAGTTTAATATTTTGTTCTTAGCAATACCAATGGCAGTTTATGTGCAATACTGCACACAAAAAATCTAAAGGGCTTGTGGACCTCAGTGCAGTGGCAGCTTCAGATGCACTCGAATTTGTTTCCTCGGCCTCACTAATTGTTGTCCGAGAGACCCAACGCTGCACAAAGGTGTAGTGGTCAAGTTGCTTGTTGAAATGAAGAAACAGAAACAAAATATTATATTACGACGAGTATTCAAATATTAAATGTACATAATGCAGTATGCTAATACATGGACTTTCTTGTGTATCACATGGCGTGAAAATGGGGTGCATTTTACGGTGTTATAAAACGGTAATATTGTCACGTAAATTGGTTCAATTAAAATAAGATTAATTTGGTCCTAAGTAATCCAGTAATGCTTCGTTACGATAGGCCTAAAATAAAACGCTTGGTAGCCCTAACCTAATCTTACTTTGGCGGAGGGAAGTGTGGAGTTAGTGAGAAAGAATACGTTTTTTTGCCAATTTTCCTATTTCCTTTAATTGTGAAAATAGGAGAATTGAGCTTCAAAGGTCGGTTCTAAAACGATGGCAGTAACTTGAAACCCCTTTGAAGGCTTACCATCATGATTTTGAATTTGGAATAACTAGCTCTCAAATGCGAGCTAGCGTATTTTTAATTTGGCGCAACTGTTCGCCGTTCTCATAAGCCAAAATATATATCCAAAATATTCATGTATATTGCCGTAACAGAAATAAAAGAGAAGGAATAGAGAAAGCTAATTTATTTTTTTTCTAAATAAAAAATACAGAAAGACTAAAACTACTAAAAAATTAGTACGAGCACCTTACTACACAATTAGTACGAGAAAAAAACGTACACAATCACCAACAAAAAAACTAAGCAATCACTACGAAAAAAAAAAAAAACTACGCACACAAGTTGCTTGGGCGTTAAAAAAAAAGGGAGTTTGACTGTACCTACCTTCACCAGTGTCCCCTTTTCCCTCTATGGGGCAAATTCGTTGTTAGCACGAGTGCTTAACTGATTCATTTAATAAGGCTAGGTTACAGAGTACCGGAAGTTTCTCTCCTCGTACGACGTAGTTGTTGTACAATGTAGTTGCCTATCGTTGTGCAATTATTGCCCTCCGGCTATTCCCGAAATTAGTACGGCCTCTTACACAATGATGGAACTAGAATGTTCTAAGCAATGATAATTCGACTTGGTTTGTACTTACGTATCAACGCAACGTATCTAAGCGCTTCTCGCGCTCTTTGCGTTCAGCTTCTGTCTTCCTTGCCAGAAGGACGTCTGCTCTGGCCTGCCTTATCGCCACTAAGGCAACCTCTTCTTCTTCTTTGAGTTTAGTCTCGTTGTCTGATCGTGCGGGCTTCATGATGGTGTCTGTCTCCTGTTGGAACTGAAGACAGAATAACCCGTAATTGCAAAACCTCAAACAGCGTTTCGCAGACAGCCCCACCGTCTCGAGCACAGCTGCATTGCACATGGCCTCTCTTGTCTCGACAATGGGAGGCTACGTTCTACTCGCCTACCCGTACAGATGTACAGACAAGAGACAGATGTATGACAAGATTTAGATTAGGGGTTTGAATAACATCTCTGTAATGTGTGGTGCAGTGGCAACCCGGACCACTGCACTGTGACTGAGGTTGGCGCTAATGACCAAGCTGTCGACGCGCCATTAAGCCTCATTCCCCCCCCCCCCCTACCCATCCCTTCCCATTTTCTCCCCATTTTTACGAACGCGCTCACAGTAACATTATTTCGGCTGAAAAAAGTTACGGTTATTAATTTTATTGTAGCATACATCGCTAGCTTTCTGCGTCAAAACAGTCGAAATAATGGATCTCTTTCATATTGATTGGTGGCCCTGAAAAGTTCTATTTTTGTCAGTGGTTAAAGGCGCCGACTTCCTTTTGGTCTTTAAAAAGACCGTTTGTTTGTACCTCTCCTCTATCGAGAACATTCACCATCTTCCAGCCGGTCCTCTGGAGCATGGCCACCACCCGGCGCTTTGCCCTACAGGAGAGAAGGAGATGGCGGACCGACTTCTTTCACGTCTAACAGTTCTACCAATGGGGGGGGGTGCGGGGGGGGGGGGGGGGGGGTGGTAGATAATACCACTCTTGTTGAATATTAACGACATGTCCGTCGATGATGTCCTGGTGTATTTCCAGTCGGGAAACTGACGTCAAACCAGTCGTTATTATTGTTGACTGGATACTCGTGTACCCAGTCCGGTAAATCCAGGAAATATTCCTCATCGGAATCTCCATTGTTCGATTCTCCCGACGGAGAGTATTCCGTCGTCATGTCTGAAAAGCTCCTTTTCAACCCTGGCATCCTTTCTAATCAGATGATAGAATGAGAATGGCGCCAAGACCTAAAATAAGATCTAAGCAATTGAACGATACGTGGGGTAGCTTTCTCACGGCCCGCAACATATGGGCAGGTTCTTTCCGCATACGCACATTGCACGACTGCACCACTGCGTACAAGATTTCAATACTAAAATAAATAAAAATAAAATTAAATTTAAAAAATAAAATTAAATTAAAAAAACGACAGCGCTAGATGGCGTTTTTCGTGGAAAGCTCACGGCCCCACGACATGACCCGACTCCTTTGCGCATGCGTGCATTGAATGCTTGGTACCACTGTATAGAAAGCTTCAATACTAAAATAAATGAAAAAATAAAACGATATAAAAGGTGATGGATGACGCTAGGCGGCATTTTCGTGGGAAGCGTCTTTCAGACCAGATGGCGTATCGTTGCTTGCTTCTGCCCATGCGCGTTTTTACTGCTTCGAACACATGCAACAAAGGATTTCAAAATTTAATCGCAAGTCACCGTTACATGAGTTTTGACGGTTAGATCGGAAGCTCCTACAAACTTCCCCTTTTGGGTTTGATTCCGATTTGCCCATTCTGGCCACTGGGCTTTTCATCCTCATCCCCCAGCATGTTGGCCGTGTGCTGCAACCTAGTAATCCGTGGAGGCGGAGATCCTGGCTTTCGGGCTTTGGCTCCTTATTCCGGAGGACGGGTGGCCTGGGCGAGCCGGCCTAAGGTCAATCGGCTATGACTTTTCGGGTCCTGTCGTTGTGGGGAGGCGGCTTGTGCTGTATCCATCTGCATCACGGACCCGAACTGTTTGGGTTATCGAGGGGGGTGGTGTGTACGGCTTCCTTGGTGGCCTCGCCTCTCGGCATGCTTAGGCTGCCACCTCGCCGAGATAGACGGCGGTGTTAGCTTCCTGGTGCAGGGCCCTAGATATGCGGCTTCCGGCCCTGCATCACCCGAGTGCCGCGCGGGGTTTTTCTTTTCTGGGGGGCGCACCGCCGCGACTTCTTTTTTGCTCTCCATGGCAACTTCTTCTTCCCCCTCCCCCGCAAAAATTTCTTCCCCCCAAAATTTTTCCCCTCCTCGCCGCACTAGCAAGCGCCAGAGGAGGGAACCTGAGATGGTTGGGCCTGGTGCCCAGTTACCGGACATTGGTAAGAGTCGGGACCAAGTCCCGAAGTTCTTGGTGGTGACAGGCGAGGGCCGAGATGTTACATAACTCGGTCCGTTCGCTGTCCACAAAGCATTCAAAGGGATCTGTGGTTCCGATCCAAAGGGTGTCTCTCGGCTCCGTGCTGGGGGATACCTTGTTGAGGTTGCGGATGGGGCTCAGGCAAAGAGGCTTTTGAAGGCGGATGCACTGGGGTTATGCCCGGTGCGTGTGGAGCCGCTTCGTACCTTAAACAGCAGCAAGGGGGTCGTGACTTGCTTTGATTTGAGGGGTCTCAGCGATGATATCATCCTGGACGAACTCAAGTCACAAGGCGTTACGGCTGTGAAGCGTTTGACGCGGAAAGTGAGAATGGTGCCCAGCCAACTGACACCTTTTTCCTGACCTTTGATACGCCAGTTGCACCGCAGCACATTACTGCCGGTTACCTGCGGTTGAAGGTCAGGACTTATGTACCAAATCCAATGCGGTGTTTCCGCTGTCAACGCTTCGGCCACACCAGCGGCTCGTGTAAAGGTAAGCCTACCTGTGTTAGCTGTGCTCAGGCAGCCCATGAAGGCGCTGATTGTGCTGGCCCAGAGCAGTGCATCAACTGTGGTGGTCAGCACCAGGCCTCTTCGCGGGACTGCCGTGTTTATTTAGAGGAACGTCGTGTGCAGGAATTGAAGGTGAAGGACGGGCTTTCCTACTCGGAGGCCCGGAAGAAAGCTAAACTATCGGCCGCACCGATGACCAGATCTTTTGCACAGGTGTGCAGTGCGCCATTGCCTGGCCCAGTTAGTGAGTCTGCTGATTTAGCGGATTTGCGCGCTGAGCTCAGGTCTTTGACGAG
>JAHWFP010003478.1:0-19573 GCA_023313725.1 Lithobius niger
CTCCTTTTATTTCTCTCGTTCTCTCTAATAAGGCTTTGAAGACTCTGCATTTGCTATAAATCAAGATAAGACTATGGCGGGGAAAAGCAGAAACTTGAGAATACGCCCAAAACACTCCTTTGAAATAAAGACGAACACGTCATCTCCTGCGTTAGAGAAAAAAAAAACCATTATCTATTCTCTTTGTCCTTGAGTGCTAGAAACACACACCGCTGACACTGCAACGTTTTCATTGCTTCAAGATATACTGTCGAGAGCTGTAGGAAAAAGAAAAAAAGTGGTTCTTCTACTTGCAGGGTGGAGTAACAGTGCTGTCTTTTGGAATTCAGATGAAGAAGACTTTACTGTCAAAAGTCGACGTTCCTGTTTCATATTTAAACATCTCTGGGTGGACGTAATGAACACTGAAAAACACTGAAACAAAAACTGGAAATTCGCCATCAGCTAAAATCCTACACTAGAAATAACGTAGTGCAGTAAGCCACCTTTATGCACTTATGTCTCATTAAAGTGACGTGACACGGTTTCGAAATGGCGAACCGTCCTCACCAGATTGGTACAGTCAGGGTTTATTACCAGTCGTTTTCAGGCTGTCTTATGGGTCCAAAATTGCTTTTCATGTGCTTTCTAATTGCTTGAATGTTGTTTTCGGGATTGCCCTGATATCATCAGTGAAAATGATACACTCGCAATGGCGTAGTATATAGTATGCAGTTGACATGACCCGGATTCGAACCATCACCAGACTGGTTCAGTCAAGGTTTTCTATATTCAATCGTTTCAGGCTGGCTTATATTAAAAAATTGTTTATAACGTGTTTTTCGTTGTTTCTGATTGCGTGAATCTTGTTTCCTAGTTTGCGTTGATGGAAATAAGCCATCAGCGAACCTGCATGCACCAGAAATAACGCAGTACAGTAAGACATCTTTATGCACTTACGTGTCATTCAAGTGACGTGACCCGGATCGAATCGGCGAGCCAGTCCTTCACCAGACTGGTTCAGTAAGGGTTTCTTATTTTCAGTCATTTTCCGGCTGACTTAGGTTCAAAATTGTTAATAACGTTTTTTTTTCCCCACATTGTTTAGTTCCTGACTGCTGAAATCTTGTTTTCGGAGTGGCATGTTGCTGTTTTTAAGTGTTTTAAATGCGCGGTTTACTTTATTCACCAAGTATGTTTTTGCTTGATAGCATTTTGGTGTATTTTGTTGCATCTTCGATGGTTTCTGTCTAACCTAAAAGTTTTTTGTATACTAGCCAAGTTAACTCAAATAGCAAGTTTGCAGCAGTTGGTCCAGTGCATTGAATGGTCAATCCAAATCCCTGTTTCAAATCCCGGAATCGTGAGGACAAGTGAATTTTTTTGTCATAATTTCTGCTCTTTGGATTGGGGATTGCATCAATTCGCTGTACGGAAGAATGCAAGGTGCACCAGTTCCAGGAAGCACTGGCGATATTCGATGCGCGCCGTGTCTTTGTTTTGGGCCGACTGCTATCATGTGTTCAAGAAACGAACGCTTATCTTCGTTTATGGGAAAACTGCACATTTGAGCACGGCGTAGACTGTAGAGCGTGTAGCAATTTTACCATTCTTTTTCTGGAAGGATAGGTTGGGAGGGAGAGGGGGGGGCAGTTCTAAAGTTGTTTGCGTTGAGTTTCCTACAAGTTTTAAAAAGCCTTCATGGTGACCAGCCATTTATCGTACCCATAATCACAATTACTTTATTGAAACAAATGCCCTCCGTAGCATCTACCTGGGGGTAAGGCATACACATTATTGTTCTCTGCGTGCAGCATCCCAAAAACAGATAAACATCGAAAATATATAGCTCGCAACAGATGTAATTTGTTAATGACAATGCAAAACCAAATGGTTCGCTGTGGCAGCCTCATATTTAAATGGAATCTCTGGAGATTCAGAAAGGACTCCTGCATCGTCCATTCCCCCTATCTCCCTTCACACCACCCCCGGCCCCCCCCCCCCCACCAATCCACCCCCTCAATCTTCTTTCTACGTTGGTATATAATAGCATGCAAACATCTGCTTTGATAAGCGTTTTCAATAGTTAAAAAAAAAATGCGATATAAATGTAGCAGCCAGAGGCCCCATCATCAATCATTATTTTATCTCTCTCTCTCTAATAACAAAGTTTTGCCTTCATTAATATATGGTACGGAAGAGCGCCCCATTTTTCGAAAACAAAAAGGAAAGAAAAAACGGGGAGAGAAAAGGAATAAAAAGGAGAAAAAATGTGCATTGAATTGACGAATGCAGTCATTAAGTTCCCTGTAATCGTATACAGAATTCGTAATTTAAAACTGAAGAGTATGTGTGCATGCGTGTGCATGTGCGTGTGTGAGTGCGTGGTTGAGTATGTGGGAGGGGCGGGGGGATTGGAAGGGGGGCGCAATAGCTTACGCATTAATTTTGAAGTTTTGCATCCCCCACGACGACGCTTGCCTGCTTGCTAATTTTTTTTTTTACGAGGGAATTATCTGAACTCTCCCTTAATTGCTCCACATTTCCTAATAATGAGCATATTACGAATCCAGCACTGCAAATTGAACAAATGCTACGTTGGGAGATTTATATATTTAGGCTACAACACAAATTATAAAAAAAAAATGATAATATTAATTAACATGCTCGTCGGAAGTGGAGATAAATGTTATTTTAAGTTCTTTGGTGAAGTACGCGGCGTATCATCTATTTTCAAAAGTTAAATGAGAAATAACCACTCTGCACACTTTTAATTCCTCGAGAAACTTTTAGAATTCCTCCGGCAATTTCCCCCCTCCCTCCACCCCCCACGCCACAATGCCGACTGTGCTGTTTTCTGGCCCGTCTTCTGTCTTCACAATAAATTTTGGAACCTATTTATTTATTACTAAATGTTTTATTATTTTATTAGCTTATATTTTATTGAAGTTATCAAATTCATTTTTAATTTTCAGTCTGAATTCTTTACTTTATCTGTGCATTTGTGTTCATAACTCAGCAATGGCGCTAAATTAAAAGCCAACTGGCGCAGCAACAATTAAAACAACAACGTTTCAGAGAAACCATTCTCCGTCATCAGGTTTCAAAAAATCACTCAAAATCGCATGGCAGTGTACTGCCGAGTCACTCACGCTTAAAAGGAGGAGCCAATTCAAGTTCACACAAAAATTTAAAAATCAAAACATAATTAAAACAATTAAAATTTACCAAACCTCTAGTACCTCACCTCAGAAGAGGCAGACGAAAAAAGGTGGAGTTAAGAAACCTGTCCTTCCTCTCGGCAAGCCAAGCAAGAAAAACAAGGCTGATGCAAATTACTCAAAGCACGTGACGTTAGGCAATAGTCCAATCTTCACGGGGATGCATGATTGGCTTTTAACTTAACTCCATCACGCAATGGTGCTATTTCTTTATAATCACAAATCAACAACATTGAGAGAGTGAGTGAATGGGTGGGTGGGTGCGTAGATTACATAGGCAGGCAGATACGTTAATTTCTTTCGTAAGATACATTTTAGGCATTTTCTCACAAGTCACAAAGCTTACACTTAAGTACCTTCGAAACGAACAACTGCTGTGCAAACTATTTCACTATGACAGTTTGATCAAACTTTTGCGATTCCGGGAAATTAATCGGGGATTAACTTGGTTGCAAACAAAAACGACACACCAAAAGCGCATTTTGCATCAGTTTGAGAACACAGCGCATAGTTCTCAAAATTAAATTTTAAATTAATACAGGAAGAAAGTAAGCTTAACTGATTGGATGCACGTTAAACGTATACCTGTAGGTTGCCAAACGTTCACGTTTCTGAAGAACGGAGGTGTGCAGATTGAGCGAGCAGAGTAGGCTATTTCCATGCATTTGTAATGTGAAACAAACAGTTTTTATTGTTACGAACTGTAGAGATTTTAAGGAATGTGATGAACGGTGCGTCCCAATAATCAGTACTTTATATTGATTTGGTTTTGTTCTGGCAATCGAATTAACTACATGAAGCATGGGTCGACGCCAGGAGAGTGAGCGAAACGAACGATATAGTTTTATTCATGGTTTACAACTACCTTGCACAACTCAAACTACAAAATCATGTAGCACCTGTACCTGCTGTGAAGTCTATTTACACTCAACCAAAACCCACGCAATAAACTCCCTTCCATGATCGGTCTGTCACTCTTGCGGTAAACCGCACATTGATGCGGAAACATGGAACTGTCAAGAACACTTTCCCGATCCTACTTTATCCAAAAAGATGGCATGAAAAGTCCCAAACCCCACGCCCACTCCACCTGCCCAGAGAGAGTGTGTGGCGCCAACAAACCAACCCACCTGCATTAGTGGAATTAGATCTAAAGTATGGTGTAATAGTAAGGAGGTACCTTTGTGGCAGCAAATGTCCAAAGTGAGCTGTATTACGCGCTTTGCCAGTACATCCTCCCTGCTTCTTTGTCGTTGCATGCTGAATAATTACCAGGAGAGTTCGTGAACATTAGGCGGATTTTTTTTTTTTAGTGACGTACAGAGAGAAGCTTCTGAAATTGAAGTTGAAAAATACGTTCTATACTTAAAGTGATTTTGGAACAGGCAGGGCAAGGTTAACCCTTAGTCAGTCAACAACAATTAAAAATCCGTATCACTGAAAAACACTAAAAACCAGAAGCAATCCATAACAAACATAAGTGAGATTGGGCTCGAATGAAAGTAGTGAAAAAAAATTGGTGAACGCAGTAAAATTTAATCAATGAGCACAAAAATAAACTAGTAAGCATGTTGAGCCTTTTAAAAAGCCGGTTTGTAAGGCTTGAATACACTTGTACATGGTGCCGTGCGCTTGAACAATTGTAGTACATGACACAACACTGTCTGCTTATCTAAGGGTTCTGCGCCATCAAAAAGTACGTTCAACCGTCTCGTTAACCTAACAACAGGCTTTTTAAAATGGCTCAATACGCTAACTAGGTTATTTTTAATGTTATCGTTGTTTTATCCTGTTTCTCAACAGCTTCTTCCTGTGTGGATTTCTCTCTTTCTCAGTGCCTGCCTAGCTAAACATGAAGCCAAACCGTTCCAAACTAGTCCTCCTGTAGACAGTTTAGCACCTTTAGTACATAGAAAACCATGAGTAAACTCAACAGTGTTCCAAAGTGTCTGCTGAGAGAGAGTGATGTCACCTTTTGACGTTTCTGGTTGATTTTATCAAGAGTTAGTTTATAGGTAGCCATACTTTGCAACAATGTGTTCTGATGAGTCGTTTTTGTCACACTTTTTTCTTGGTGGTACCAAGGACTGGAAGAATGTTTCTTTCATTCCGAGGACATGGTTTATGAAAAAAGAGTGACAAAAACGACTTGTCAGGTCTATTCGTTGCAAACGTGTGGCTATAAGTTATTTATGACCGTACTTTATTTTTGACAGTTTACCGTGTTTATCTTTGTCTTTTGATGGCGGTGTTCATTGTTGCAATGGCGTGGCGCGTTTTGGCTGCTTGTTTATTGTTTTGCCAGTTCGGTTTAGGTATCGTCAACAATCATTGGGTGCTTGTGGGGGTGGGGGTGGGGTAGGGGATTGAGGCTTAATTGGTGCTTGGTTACTGTTTCGTGTTCGGCTGTTTAAAAAGGCTATTAAAAGGGTGAAGCCGGATATGAGTGTTTTGATTTTTGTTCAGGACCTAGAGTCAACCGTTTTGGAACAGTCGGTGCCAATGAACTTTCGTAACTTCGAAAGTCCAGGCACTGTTTGGAATACCATTAATGCAAAAATTAAATCTTTAGCGGTGCTGGTAGAAATTATTAAAAAAAAAAGTAATCTCAACCATTTTCCGATCATGATGAAGCTTTGATTTGTGACGAGGTATTTGACTGCTGTGGAAGGTCAAGTTTCAGTTACGCAGTTTTTTCATTATCGTTTTAGCTAAACGGCAAGTAAGTGAAAACTCGTACGGAATTGACTTTTCAGCGAAACCATTGTTTAAAACTAATACGATATGGGGTACAATGAAAGGCATGGTCAGTCGTAAACGGTTACTTCGCACACGTTATAAAATCATCCACCTCATTAACTTAATGGGCTGAGCATATTCCTGACGCAACTTCCGCACATCGAGACTCTCCAAGTTTTGTGAGTTCTGATTGTAAATTTGTAATTCCTCTCGTTGTAAAGTATTGTTGCATGAGCTCAAATTTGCTGTAAAATCGATCGTACGAATTTTTCGAATTTATCAATCTAACATTCACCAATGTAAATTTGGAATCCTTGAATAGTTAAGGAAAGCCTACGAATCTCACACTGTGCTGCTGCGGTATTCAAGTGAACTTAAAAAAAAAAGGAAATTAGAACATTATTGCAGCCAACAACTTTTTTCGACGTTCCTCAACAAAATAAAATTTGAGCGTGGCATTTAATACTACGAGAAGAGAGGCAACCGTAAAAAACAAAGCAAAAGGATTCTGTTAATGGCACACGTTTGCTGCATTTGAAAAAAGAACGTTCGAAAGAATTTCTTTCAACATGGTGACTAAAGTGGCATTTAGACTAGCGATGGGAATCCCAAATATCAAACTCTGAAACTTCGTAGCGTGACAAAGTAGTTTACATAAAAAGAAAGTAAACAGCAGACAACGTGTTACTACCACAATACCAAAACAATAACATGGCTGCGTCTAATATTGTTAAGATTCCTCGTTCACTCAATAATGCAATGAATAGTTCTACTCGCTAATGCAATTCTCTGCCAGTGCTGCGTACGAAAAGTAAACGATATCAAAAACCTAGGCTAAGAGTTCTGAGAGCATTAGAATTATTAAAGCCTATCTTCACACAAGCCAACACCTTTGAACTTCAATTGTGACGATTACAACTTTTAAATTAGCTATCACTGCTGCTTAGAGGTGTGAGCTCAAGGAGTCGGAGATTGTATTGTCAACCTTTCGAATCTTTGGATTATTGTTAAAAACTAGTGTTACAGTTGGTTGTTTGGATTGCATTTAAACGCTTTCCTAACCTCTATTTTTTTTAGCTAGGAAAGAAACTTTGCAATTATTTTAAACAATATAATTTTTATTGGTGGTAGCATGCTGTCTACCAGCCCTATACTTTGTTCCACATTATGTTTTCAGAAAACTGACTGTATGATTCCACGTTTTCTTCCACTACGAGTGCAAAAAATCCGTAAACATCCCTCTCGTAAACTCTAACAGTAACTATGTTGAGTCTACAAGTGTGATATCCACATGTTTTTTCACTCTTAGTGCAAGGAAACGAGTCGTCATCCAGTCAGTTTTCTGAAAACATAATGTGGAACAAACTATAGAGGCGGCTAAGGTGGTATTTTATTCTTAGCCAGCGGACTGTGGCGCACATCTTTAGCATAGATGCAAAAACAGTCTGCTAACAACGAAAAAGAAACTGAACGTGGGAGCAAACAAAAGTCTTTCAAATCAGTTCTAAAAAAGCTCAAATGTGGAAAAGCTTAGAGAACGGCAGTACGTCACATCAAAAGGCAAAAAGCTCATTCTTGCCGAGTAATTATTGCACTTAGATTTTTAAGGAGCATTGACAAGTATACGTTAAAATCATTAAAATAAATATAAATATAAAATAACTTATTTGTTCTGCCAACAAACTGACTAGGCACAAAGCCTGTTTCTAGCCAATAATATCTGCCAGAACGGTCCGTTGTATCTTGAGAATCTTTGGTGTTTGAAAAGCATCCTTGAGGCATCGCTGTCTCTTTCGCGGCGAAGGCAGATTTTGATTAAGGTAGAATACGACGCATGTTGACGATTTCGCCGTATGCTGCCAAGAATTTTATAGGTCATGTTGTGCGTCTTTATTCGACATTAAATTTAAACGCATACTTAATTTTGAAGTTTACAGCCAGAATCTGTTCTCATCCTTCCTATTTTACCTTACTGACTTGAGGTTTACTGTCGTTCCTTACTTAATATTTCGTCAGCATCGATAAATGCCGCGAATTTGTTATTATTTTGTGACTGAGAAACCGTGGAGCTTCAGTGAGATATCTTTATACGGTGCAGGCCTGGTTTTAATTTTATTATGCACAGAAGCAAAGAGAAAATTAAACTTGGTTGGAATGTGGTCGCAACACAAATTAAATGCCTGAGAGTTTTTTTTTTTGTAAATACGTCGATTAAAATGAGGCTTAAAGGTGCCTGCCTTCACCGAATGGTAGGCTGCAGCATCTAGGGCCATCTACCATTATTTAGTTCCATGTAGCACTTGATTTCAACAAGCGAAGGAATGTGCAAAGAAATGTCTTTTTACACAACGAACTAACCACGTTCCTCCTTAACGTGGCTGAGTTGTGAGAGAGTGATGATCGGAGGTTTCCCGGATCGAATCCCCAGGTTGGTACCAGATATTTCTTCTTCTCTAAAAGTCTGGTAATGTTCAAAATTGAGCCGGTTCAGCCATACAAGCATTAAGTTGCTTCGGCTGACTTAAGGCTCAAAGAAATTAATTTTAAAATAAAAAAAAAAATAAAAAAATTATTGAGTGTAAAGTTGGTGCGTCTACGAGTACTAGGGAGCAAACGGTCAAGGTTAACGATATCACTGTCACTAGATGGCGCCCATCTTGTGGTTCAAAATTGGCGGTTTCAAAACGGTTGATATATAGAAAAAAGCGCCCGTGATTAAGTAAGGCTTAACTTTACCGCTTGTTCTCTGGTGCACGTGGATGCACCAACTTTACACTCAATAATTATGGAAGCACGTGGCTTGTTTGTTTCATAAAAAGAAATTTATTTGTGTGTTCCTTCGCTTGTTAAAAGTAAGGGCTAAATAGAACTGGATAGCGATAAATGGCTATAGTTACTGCAGCTTTTCATTTGGTGGCAATTCCCCTTTAAGGGTGAACGCGATCTCAATAACGAAGTAAAAAATTGCGGCTTCTGGCCAGTATGATCTGATCGTAACAATTATCTAGTTTTGGTTTTTTTAAACCATGCGCTATGGCTGTTTGCCGTGACGTCACCATGAGTTAGCCAATGACAACGAGAACAACGGCTGTTTGGCCGTCTGATTGGACTATAGCCCAGTCACGTGATATGCACGTCACAGCAAACAGCCATGGCGTGTGGCATAATGTTCATTTAGTGTTGTTACTCGTGAGATTTGCAATGGAAAACCCAGCCAGGTGAAATATTGCTTATAAATATGAATTTTGAGCGAACGTATAAAAGACTGAGCCCAGATGGACAATAAAATCCCCACAAGATAACAGCCTACACCTTTAATTTTCAGCCTTTTACGCCTTTATCACAAGATAAACAAGTAAAATCACAACGACACCATGCCTTGCACCACACCCGAACGAACTGGAAGTACTGTATTTAACGAATTTCTATTGGTTTTTTTTCGTGTGTTGAAAAGAGGTAATAAAGCATTAAGATTGCAGCATACTTTTATATGGCCTTTCAAACCTTAAAATGTTGTCAAACCTTACAATTTTCAAACCTTAGGGTTTTTTAAAACAGTGATCTCACTATGGAACACATTTCCTACAGATGTCGTTCTGGTCAGTGCAAAGGAAAATCAATTTAAAAACAGACTTGACCACTTTATTAGTGTTAATACTACAATGCAACACCATTTTGCAGAGTAGGGTTCAACAATCGATGTAACCTTAACTTAATTATATCCTGTAGCACGTTTTAAGCTCAAAATGGCGGATGTTGTTCATAGTTCTCTAGTACTGTAACTGCTGGTAGAGTATGCATGTCAGGCGTGGTCTCCTTCTCTGATCAAGGATATTAAATTGATTGACTATGTGCATACGAGTTTCACTAAGTAAATACCTGGCTGTTTCAATTTGTTTAACTCGGCCGTCTAAACCGTCTACACTTAGAATCTCTCGAACTGAGGACTGACCTTTCCCTAACGTACTAATTAGAAAATATCCAAGATGGTTACAAAAACAATGGCGGCTGTCGATTAAAGCCGCCTCCTCCAGGAAGACCGAGCCGCTCATAAAATACTTACAGGACTCAAGATACGCCACGCACACAATAACGGCCGGTTCTTTTTACACCGAAAAATAAACATTTTTTTTTTCAAATCGGGTGGTCCCAGTTTGGAACGCCCTGCCATCCTCCATAGTCTCCTCACCATTCCTAGCAGCTTTTAAAAGAAACTTAAACGTCATTAATTTGTCCTGTTTCTTAAAGTGTTTTTAACTTTTCGGCTAGTTTTCTTGTCTTTAATGCTCAGATCACGGTGTCCATGGATGGTAATTCATCCCTTCCTTGCCCTTTCAATTTTTTGTGTGTTTTTAAATCTATTTTTATTTTTTTTTTAGATTTACTAATTTTTATCCCGTGTAATTTACATATCTCTGTGACATGCTCTTTATTTCTACTGTATGTTTTTATATACAGGAGTAACAGCATGTATGAACCTGGGCCCACCGTTTCCCTGCAACATCTTAAATCGAAATGAAAACTGGATGAGCTTATAGGGTCGTTTGGCAGACGTTTGCAGGTGAGCGTTTCACTGGACTTGACATGTTCGTTCAAGGTCTTAACTTTTCTAACTTTTTACCGCCGAGTGTCGTAGACCGCAGGTGTAAATTTGTAGGGAATTGTTAACCAACACCAAAAAAAAAGACCGAACGAAAATTGGTTAACAACTTACTGCCAACGGTAAGGACAAAAGAACGCCCGCAAAAATAAGGGCAGCGCTCCATGCAGGGGAAAACGGAGGAAATGAGGAAAACAAAATACCAACAAAGTCTTCCCTAAACGATTTAACTGCCATGCATGCCCAGCTTCACTGTAATGCATTTAAAACGTCCAGGGAAGACTTTGTTGCTATTTTGTTTTCCTCATAACTATTGCAATTATGATCCGATTTTCAATCTGTTTTCGCAGTTTGTCATGTTTGACGCTCGCGTACAACTTTGTAATTTACTTTTGTGCTGTATCTTGCGCCATTTGAAAAATAGAATGCTGATGACCTTGAATTCTGTATTCAAGGTCATTGAAAATGTCATTGGCTTCCCCATATCTGGCTTACATTACAAATATATCTTCAGAATTAACGTAGGGCCATTATAATGGCAGTTATTGGCGTGTGACCAGATTTTTAGACCACCCTGTGTAATAGTGATCACTGTTGCAGTGCGTGAAAGAGGTGTGCGCTTCAACATTGGAAGTGGAAGAACTGTACAGAAGACCGGTTGCGACTACGTAGTCGCTTTAGCCGCTTGTTCTGTATATGGGTATTGAAATACTGTGTCTGTTTGTAGGTCACCCAGCTGTTGATACCAGGTCTATTGCAAAAAAAAAATTTAAGGTTAAAGTTAAGGGAGCAGACAGTCAGCATCAACGGTTGGACTTAGGGTTACAACATTACTGCAAAAGAAAGGAAAGCTACTCCTAACTGGAATTAGACGTCAGGATTTTCCTTTTATAGCTGCATATCCTACGAAATGTACTCCCAGAAAGGAGCTTCCTAACTGCATGCTCCAGCTGACGATACGCAATACCCACACCTCTCCAGAAACGTATAATATGCCTTCTTTCTTTCACGTTCTCCAGAAATTGTATTATAACTCATCCAAAGAGCTTTTCACATACCAACAGCTGCCAGCCGGTGGTAGCCTACTTTCAACGTTTGCCTATGTCAGCATTTGTTATTTTCCAAGTGTCTTTAAACAATCACTTTACGAGGGCCGTAAAAACTTGAAACGAGCTCTTCCATACAATAAGGCATGCCTGGTGACGTCAAAATGTGTCCCGCACATTCGATTGTCCTGCCTACTCATCCACCGCTCGTCCTTTCTTTCTGTACGAGTAAACAGAATTCCGAAGATGTGGTATGACAAGTCAAATGAAAGGATCGGCAGGAAAATCCAAATGCTTTTTGTCAGGTTGCCGAATATTTTCTGTTGGCGGAAAGGATAAAAATTCGGTCGTAAAAACCCAGACTTGACACATTCACATAAAAGTCACCCATAAAAGTATGACACGGCGCTTTTGTCGTGCCTCGAAGATGAAATGCCGTCAGTTGCCCTGTGTTGGGTGGGGCAAGTCCACTTTCCCGTGTGGGTACGTTGGAACTGTTGTTGAATAATTTTAAAATCTTACTTCTGAAAGAGATTTTACCAACAGCAGTTCAACACCAACTAGGCTTACCTGTACGTCGTCATAAACCATGTGTGTTATGTTATAGAAGCCCTAACAACAACAACATAATTTCAGGAAATTGTGCTTCCTGGCTAATATTACTGTATTAAGGTTATACTTTTGTAAGACAGCAGGCCCTTCTATGAGAGTGTGAAGGCGCTTGATCAGAGCCTACGGTGACAGCGCCTGTGGTCATTGTGGCTGAGCAGTAAGAGAGCTCAGTCTGGTTGCTGGAGGTTTGCAGATCTGGTTGAACCCCTGGAAAGGGGATTTTGGCAAGGTCCCCGCTAGGACTGCCGGCCAGGATAGCGTGAGAGGTTACCATGCTCCTTCAGAGGCTATGAGAACTATTCTGGCCAATTCTGGACAATATTTCGGCCCCGATGATCGGCGGTTGCCAGGTTCAAATCCCCAGGTTGGCTCCTCCCTTTATCAGATATTGTTTCTTTCAAAGAGTCGGGTAATATTCAAAATTGAGCCGGTTCAGCCATACAATCATTAAATTGCCAGGGGTGCAGAATATGCCAGAACACTAGAACGAGGTTCGCGGGAAATTTCAGCGAACTGAGGAAATTCACTGAAAAATGGCTTGCCTCATAGTGAAAGGCTGTGGAAATTTGAAAAATCAGTAGGAAAATTTTGTGGGAAATTTTGTCCTCTAAAAATTTTATGCACCCCTGTAAATTGCTTCGGCTGACTTAAGGTTCAAAGAAATTAATTAAAAACAAATTAGCTGATACAATTAACTTATGAATTAGAATAACTTATTAATTTATTTGTAGGAATTAATACTGTATGTATTTAATGGGGATTTTGCGTAAAACCTTGAGAATTGTATTTACTGGATGATATTACCATGTCAAGGGTACCCAGCTGTCGCGATCAGCAGTCTGTTACAGTAGAGGGATTAATGAATACGGATGCAAAGCTATTTACGTTCCCTTTTGGGCTTGTGTGGCCGTGTCAGTATGGCTCAGCGGTAGAACCTTGGCCTTTGATTTTCCTCGCTGAGGCAGTCTGACATATAAGTCCAAAAGGGAACGTAAATAGGTTTGCATCCGTATTTATTAAACCAATCTTGAGCCCATTGGCTTTCCGTCCCGTTTCAGCAGTAGAGGGAGGAAGACTGTGCACAATTAGCAATCTGCTTCGTGGAGATACTTAAATAATCGAAATGATACCTAAACATCTCTGCCTTTGCATTCAGGCGTCTTGCAATCGTAAAACGCAGCTTTACCTCTAGCAATGTTGGCACGAAGGTGTGGGCGTATAAAGTCTTTGTGCAGCCACTGCCGGAGTCTGGCAGTCCAGTATGGTCTCCATATTTACTGTCTGATATTGATCGACTAGAAGCAGTTCAACGCTGGTTTACTAGAAGCATCCCATCCCTACGTGGCCTTTCTGCTGGTGAACGACTACTAAGGAACAAGTTAGAACTCTCGAATTGCGTCGGCTTTAGGCAGATCTGATATTAACCTTTAAAATCCTTAAGGGTCTCCTTACGATTGATCTCCTGTTTTTTGATCTTAGCCTCTCATCTTCTACAAGGGGTCATTCACGTAAACTTCATCATCTAGATTCTCGACTTGATTGTAGACGGTACTTCTTTGTCCTGCGGGTCGTATCGGCATGGAATTCTCTTACTGAGCAGGCTGTTTCTGCCACCACGGTTAGTAGTTTTCGACGGTGCTTAAGGACCTTGCCCCTTTTTAAGTCCCTCCTGCGTGAGTATTAAGTGTTGACCACGGGTGAGCTTCTTCTACACGGGAGTCTTGGCCCTGTCGTAATGTTGTCATTTACACCCTTAACTTTGGTATTGGTATTAGTGGTTCCCAAACCCTTCCAATCACCATACCACCATTGCTGGTTAAATCATAATTATTATTATTATACTAGAGGAAGCCCGTGCTATGCACGGGGCCGGTCACATTTCTTGGGACATCTTCCCGGGACATTTTTCCGGCAGTCTTCGCGACGACTTGTCAGATTGATCGACCACTCATGCCTGGCTCCTTTTTGGCTGCAGGTAGAGTGGGAGAGTGCATTTTCAATGTGGGCGCAAGGAGGGAAGAAGTGGTTTTCCTTTAGGTTTTCCTTTTCCTTTTAGCCGGCCTCCGATATTATTATAAAGATAATCTGTACGCAGATATGTAGATTACATTAGAATAACGGTTAATTAGAGTACACAATTACATGATACATTAAAATACTATGAACAAATTATTATTTACATGAACAAATAAAAATTTCATTGTTAAACATATAACTGATTTAATAACCTAGGGCCAAGTGTTGTTTGTTTAATTGTTGTGAATGATGATTATATTGGACTCATACAAGCTGTTTTCACAGCTTCAAGGGGTACAATGCAAGTTGTAATTTACTATTGAATAAATTATTATTATCATCATTATATAACACGTAATTATTGGATTAGATTTATTTTTATATTAGGATTGTAGCCAGTCAGGGCAATAATTTAAGTCTGGCAATTTTTTTTTAAATTGATGCTTTCAGAGCCATTGTTTAGTAAATTTTGTATGCTAATAATATTTCTTGACTTTTATTATTTTTCAATTGCCTTCCTACGCCTTTTTCAAAGTGTTATGTTATTAGATGGATGCCATGTGGCATGGAGACGTAATATGCAGATATATGGACTTAATATATTGAACAATTCTGGGCGTTATCTGCCTTGATGTGAGTAGCTTTACAAGTGCATTAATGATGAATATTCAGTTGGTCAGAAGTGTTGAAAAAGACTAACAGTAATAGATTGCAGTCGAGATGATTTTCATTGGTAAGCCTAATGAATAACATCTATCCTGATCAATGCGGCCTCAACGCATGAGGAAATTAAAATCTCCCCTTGTCACGGTGCACACTTGTGTTTGCATTTAACCGATTCGAGGACCACGCACATAGTACGATGGTTTTATCTCTGCACGCAAATTATTTACACACTTGTGTTTGCATTTGACTGATTGTCAAATGGCTTGTAGTCATTCCTTGTTGCTTTAATAATGAAGATTGGAAGTTACATGCACATAAAATGTAGGCAAGATTCTATGAGCAAACACAACGAGGTAAATGTGTGTTTTATTTAGCACTGATAAGCTCTTCGCTTTGTTCAGTGGTAAGCAAATATTGTGTTATGCGAGTTACCTTTCTTACCATCAAGCCAACTGTGTGGGAAGTAATTAGGGGAAGTTCCTCCACCACAAAGAGAAAAAAATAGCTGGATCAAGTAGAGAACTTAATATCTTAACTTATTCGAATAGAGCATTGACATTTGCCGCCATATTGGCACCAGAATGGGTTTTGGAGGGCATAACTACAAGGCGCACTACATAAATATGGAGGGGAAAACAACGGAAGAGCGGATTTCTTAGGCTTAAAATAACGTTGTTTTCTCCAACAACAAAATTCGCACGTTTTAGGTCTAAGAAATCACTCTTCACAGCATTGGCTTCAGTATGACGCCCTTCTGTTTCTCTCTGCAGTGCCCCTTGCAGCTAACCCATTAAGACTCCAGCAGTGATATACAATAATACTACGTAAGCAGTGACATAACGTAGTATTATTGTGTATAACTCTATGGTGGAGCCAGTAACTGGGTTAGCTGCAAGGCGCACTGGAAGGGAAAAAGAAGGTCGTCTTACTGAAGCCAATGCTATTAGACTGGATTTCTTAAGCCTATAACGCGCGATTTTTGTTGTTGGAGAAAACAACGCATTTTTAAGCCAAAGAAATGCTGCTCTCAAAGCACTGCCTTGACTAGAAATGCCGTTGTTTTCCTTTACATTTTAATCTAGTGCCCCTTGTAGTTATGCCCTACAGATGCTATCTCGTAGGCAATATGACGTCACTTGACGCTGCCCTATAACTTAACTAGTCCACGAATATTAATAACTTAATATTTGTTGAATATAAGAAATTTCAATTGATTATTCTCAAAACATAACTCTCACTATTTGTGGGCAAAGAAATTTAACTCACAGTGACATTAAGTGTATTGCTCGATTAACAGTGCCAAACTGCCAGTTACAGAATGATTTACTGTTAACGTGATGTCACCACCATGAAGTAAGGTAAGAAAACTTTTACCGTTGAATGTACACCACACGTGCGTTAAGATTAACAGAATGTGTTAGATTAATAGCATACAGCTGCCAGTTAGAGAATGATTTAATGTTAATGTGATGTTGGCACCTTGCAGGACGGTAAGAAAAATTTTATCATTGACTGTGCTTCACATGTGTGTTATCTACATTATTCAAAACGAAAGATACGTTTGTTTGTTTGTTTGTTTGTTTGTTTGCATGTTTGTATACGCCTACTCCTCCGGAATAAGGCACCTAGAAAGGTGAACGTAGCGCCAAATGAACGATTGAGAGAGAAAAGCGATAAACGCGTCGAGACTGTTTACTTAACGCGGAAATCGCTCACTCGTTCCACTCTTCTGCCTGCTTAAAAAACGCAAATGTTTGATAACCGCTTAAAACATAAAGGTCTGCATTTTCTGTGTCCAGCTACTTGAAGCAAAACCAATTTTAAGATCTATATGCATGCAGTGTTGCTGAAACTATTATGATGAAAAATATTCGTACCTTTCTTTGCAAAGTTCTTTCTGGTACGTTTGCCTGAACTGTAACTTTTCCTGAGGAAACTCTGCCGTCATGATCAATTTTTCCAGCAGTCATTTGTCCATTTCAGGGTAAAAAATTTAAATTACAGCAATGTAAATATGCTCCCGAAGCGTAATTTAATTCTTTTTCATTTAGCGCTACTCTCACGTTTGTAGCTGGGGTAGTTCAGCTGTGGTCATCATGGCTGAGCGGTGAGAGAGCCCAACATGGTTGCTACAGGTTTGCGGATCTAGTCGAACCCCTGGAAAGGGGACACTGGCAAAGTCCCTGCCACGACTACCGGCCAGGGTAGCGGTAGAGGGTGCCATGCTCCTTCAGCATCTATGGGAACTATTCTGACCAATTCAGGACAATCTTTCAGCCCACTACAATGATCGGAGGTTTTCCGGTTCAAATCCCCGAGTTGGCTCCTCCCTTTACCAGATATTTCTTCTCTCAAAAAGTCTGGTAATGTTCGAAATTGAGCCGGTTCAGCCACACGAGCATTAAATTGTTTCGGCTGACTTAAGGCTCAAAAAATTAATTAAAAAAAAAACGTTCAAGAGAAGCAGAGGTACATGCACGGACATCGTACCTTTTTAATGACATAAGTAACGAAAACTGTGGCAGTGGTTGGATTTATGTTAACTGTACTCAGGTTTTTTCCTCCCATTTTCAGGAACCTCAACAACCTCATTATTCAATGCATTATTCAATGCTTTTTAGTCTTTACAGCCGTTTGCGAGTTTCATTACGATGCAAACCAACCAAAAGCGAATGATGATCATTTTTTCTTTCTCCGTGGTTCAAGTTTTTTTTTGTTTCTTTTTTCATTCCCCCTCTCCCCATCTTTAGTTTTTCCTTCTTACATTTTTTGCTTGGATATGAAGGTTCGATGGGGCTAAATCAGCTAGCTGCCTACGCCTGTCTTCCTTCAGTCCCAAGAGAGCGTTTCAATCATGCGTTTGGGACACGGCCAAAATGAACGAAGACTGGGGAAAAAAATGCTACCGCGTCCAAGTGAAAAAGAAAAAAAAAATGTGTAACGACGAATTCGACGAGAAGTTGGATGTCTTAGTTTTTGAGGCGCTCTCGTAATGCCGAAACTGCTAACTCCCAATGGAGGAGATTAAAACCGCATCTACGTTGTACGTCTAGTAGAATTTGTCATATAAAATAAAGCCGTTTAAGTGCATACCGTGCCAAGACAACCTGGATCTAATATTAGATTCACACGTGATGGGTTCACATGAATAGCACACCTCCGTAAAAATGAGTGAAGATTGTAGGTCGGCTCCATAAATTTGCATCCTTGACACATTTATTAAAAATCGCAACATTTCTGCCCACAAAGTGGGACCATCATCAGATGCATCAAACACTACAAAAGACATATTTAGAAACACTTAATTAAAGACCGAAAGCCAAAGGCTCAACAAGAGTTAAATAAATACATATCCAAACCTATTTACGTTGCCTTTTGGACTTATACGTCAGACTGACTGAGAGGGAAACGAACCCCCGACCTTCGAAACCAAAGGCCGAGGTCCTACCGCTGAGCCCTACTGACACGGCCTCTGGTTTCAAAAGGCTGTGGGTTCGATTCCCGACTCTGGCAGTCTGACGTATAAGTCCAAAAGGCAACGTAAATAGATGTGGTGCATCTGTATTTATTTTACAAACACTGTTAACGCCTTCATAAAAAAAAACACAAGGTCCTCTAAAGCTTAAAATTGAAAAAAAATATTTGGCATCTTAACCAGAGTAAACCGCCATTTTACCGGAAGTGGTTAGGGTTGGGCAGAGCAATTACAAAATAAAAAATTTCTATTCAAAATATTTTTTTTAAAGTTAAACAAAAACCTCCAAAATTACACTCGATGAGGCATGGTTTGTAAAATTTATTTCCACTTTCTAAGAGTTGGAAACTTTTGGTTGAAGTTGAGCAGTGTCTCCCTGATGTTTTTTATGAAGACGGTAAGAGTGTTGGCAAATATGATGTCTTTTGCAGTGGTTTATGTGCCTGATGACGGCCCTCATGTGTGGGCAGAAACATTGTGTTTTTTAACAAGTGTGCCAAGGATGGAAATTTATGGAATCGACTCATAATCTTCTCTCATTTTTTTAAAATATCCTACTCTTCACCATTTGTGCCCTTATAAAATTCCAATAAGTTACTATTTTCGAAAGTATACAAGTGAATGCAATTGGGAAACCAGTTAATTCAGTGTATTTCAATACTAACATTGACATTGATGCATTGAAACATTTGCCCTTAGAAGTGTTGCATTGGGTTATTTTATTGTTATATTAGCTCAAACTGTATTTTGATAGGTTGACATCTTTTGGTGTCGCTTTGGCTGTTACGTCATTGTGGGGCCTGCAACGTCATTTCCCTACTACATTCCATATTGGTCTTGTACCCTAAGCTGGGGGCTTTAGTTGGCCCATATTCACTTAGGGTGCATTTATAATATTGATTTCAACGCGTACGCGTGACGCTCGGCGCGTGAAACTAGAGTTTTTCCTATGCTCAACGCTTAAGCGCGACCATTTACAAGTGTAGAGCAGGTGGGCCATTTTGCGTGCGTTTTGCTACTTTCAAGTGTCACGCGAATATCTACAGGACCTAGATCGGCGAGCGCCAAGCGACGCTCGCACGCTTAGTTGTTGCATGCTGGGATAAAAAAAATGGCGGCATCAACAGATTCCATCGGCGCCACAAGAAAGGAAAACGTGGTGTGCTAAAAGGTTGAATGCTGAAAATAAACGGCCAGATATCTTAATTACAGTGACCTT
>JAHWFP010003479.1:0-13199 GCA_023313725.1 Lithobius niger
GAAGCTGAAGCATTTTATGCTATTTTAGTGCCTGTTTGTAGCCTCAGTGAACACTGAAGCAACAAATTGTCAAACAAATTTTGGTGATTTTTTTTATTCATTTTTTAGGATGGTAGGTTTCTCAAAAATTTTATTGTGACTAAATCATGTTTTTTTTAGATATTTTTTTTCCAAATTAAATTAAGCCGAGTTCAGTTTGGCCTGTTTATATAATTCTAAACTGAACTCGGTTTAGTTTAATTTGGCCTGTTTATATAATTCTAAACTGAACTCGGTTTAATTTAATTTGGCCTGTTTACATAATTCTAGCTGGCCATTGACGATTGAGGGTTGACTTAATTGTACATTTTGGTCTTTCAGGCTATAATGAATGACGACGACTCATGTGTGCAAGAATAGGCAGCAGGTCAGGGGCAGAAATTTTTTTTTTAATGTACTATCGAAAGGTGAAAAGTAATGAAATCTTTTTCTCATTTGTATCCCAAACAACTATAGGCCTAGAGGTATCATTGTAAAAAAACTTTCACATTTTAAAACAAAAACATGCTCCAGTTTTTAAATAATGGAGCGTCGAAAGACGAAAGAAATGGTGAAACTTTTTACCTCAGTTTTGTCCAAAACAACTTGAGGTATTACTGGAGAAGAGCTTCCACATTTGAAATCAACATGCTCCAATTTAATTTTTTCCATTGATTCAGGGGATCTTGGGGACTGGTCATTATTTATGGCCGTGGGGGTGGGGTGTTAAATGAAAATGTAACCACTAAATTTTTGGTGACTTCCCCTTCAAGACCTGAAAAAAAAACCTTGATTTCCTCCACCCCAAAAATGATGTGACTACCCCCACAAAAATATTTTACACCCATTTTTTTGTCGAGATTCCGACAAAAGTACGATGAACACACTGTTTGCTTGTATGACCACACCCTAACATAGTCAGTACCTGAAATGCAGAATACGCCAAGACTTTTCTATAAAGTTTTTTTTGTAAAAACTGTACTTCCAGTAATAGTATTACTAGTTTCCAAACCTTGTAAGCAGCATGGGGGGGGGGTCTGGGTGGCTTGCCCCCCAGAAGCTGAACCGTTTTTGGAAATTTTGACTGCTGAAAGTGCAATTTTTGTGGTACAAAAATGACTTTTTTCCAGTTGGTCAGTGTGTTTATGACCTCTTCCTTTTGACGGGACCTGAAAAATTTATGGCCGCCTTGAGAGGGTCCTCCGGCCTCCCCGGCGATAAATAATTACCGGTCCCGTAGGGTAAATTTTGCCCTCATTTCGTGGCCTTTGGATCATTTTTGTTCTTCAATATCTTATGAACTCTTATCGTCAAATTTTGGTCCTTCGAAATTAACAAGTTTATAATTTTTAACAATTTTCATTCGAAAAATAGTTGTTTCTGCATTAATACAAATCCAAATTTAGTGGCGATAGATTAACAGAAAAAGGACAACAGAAAAACAAACAGCTAATTCAATTTTCCACCTCTGTTTTTGATTTTGCCAACTGTACCAGATTTTCATGAAGTACAGCTTTAGTTCACGTTACTGTTTTAACTAAAACCAAGGCACTGATGGACTTCGAACTAATAAATCAAATAACTCTGCATTAATTCTTTAGATTTATTTGATATCACAACTTTAGACGGCGATAACTTGGCAGAAGTCCTTACGCAGAGTTTGTTTTATGCAGAGTTTGTTGATATTTCTGCTTTACTTAAGAAACTTTTTAAATCCTGGCAGTGATGTTCTGTTTTGGTATATTAATATGCCAGTAATTTTCTACCCTCCTAAAATACCAGTTACGAGTTGCTCCACGCTAAAATCCCTTCTGAGCGGGGCTGTCTAACAGAAAAAGAACTATATAGGAAGTAAAATAGCAACTCAGTTTTTAGTTTTGCCAACTGCGGACGATTTTCGCGAAGTTAATTGTTATCACGACTTCAAACTCGGTGGGGATACAGTTTTGTCCTTTTCTTATTTTTATTTTCTACATTATCTGTGATACTTATAAGTTATGGTGGTAACATAGCAAACAAAACGGCCAAGTCAATTTTCAATTTCGCCAACTACGCAAATTTTCGCGGAGTTTTTTTCCCCCCACTCCTTACAGCCAAGCTGTGCAGGGAAGCAACCAAAAATGATCAGGGGCAGTTTCAGTTACTCCCAAGCTACACAGAAGTGTTGCGAAAACTGATGGAAAAAAAAATGTATTGTAAACTTTACTTTCAAACTGACGAAATAATGATAATAATTAACCAGTACCCTTGGAAACTGTAGTTTGCAGTGAAATATTGTCCGATTTTGCCAACTCGACAACTTGAATTTGCCAACTGTATGTGCTTCTTGGATGGTTGGGGGGGGGGCTCTTCCCCCCCCCCCAGTCGTCGCTTCGGCCTTGCCCAGAAACAGGCCAAATTAGTGAGAATTTGGTGCCCCTGTTAAACATTTTTGCCCCTCGTTCCCCTTCCCCGTACAGCACGGCTCTGATAAGTCATCCCACTTCAAGTAACCCAATCGCCGTCATTTCGCGTGGCCATACAAGTTCGAATTTGATTTTCTTTGAATCCCAGTTAATTTCGGTACTGAAAATTTAGGGCAATCATTTCCCTGAAGGCCGCGTCAGGAAATTCGTGGAAATTCCGTCAGCCCACGTGACATCGAAAAGTGCAGACATTACAACTCCGCCCTCTCCCATTTTTGAATGACACCACATACTTTTTTTTCTTTTTTGAACACGAGTTGCGAATTGAATGGTTACTAGGCAACTTGCCGCCATGAATAGCCTATTACCGTCTTCTTAGGCTTAAACGAGCGCGATATTTTGGAGAAGTCGGCCCTTACTAGTTACAGCCGTAATATTTTATAATATTTCTACACACCCTCTCACACACCCACCGACCTCAACTTCCTCCCCACCACCACTTCAATCTTACAGCGCCTCTATGACGCCCCATTAATTACAAAAGGGTGAACAGTTCGAGGAAAATACAATTATAAACGTGCCACTAGCATAATAAATGTAGGCTACTTCAGTTAAAGCTGACGCGTCTTCCATGTGTGCGTTTTACGCCTGGATCTGTTGGGACATTTTGGAACGTTTTAAAAATAAAAAATAAAGGAAAAATAGTTTTAACATTTGACAAGTATTTTTTTTTTGTGTGTGGCGAGAACAAATTACCTGGCAATGCGTATACGGATTACCACTACGAGATTAAAGCTCTTATGAAAAACTTATTAATGGTCGATAACGAGTCTACAGTAGGCGTACAATCGCGTCGACAAACTTTGCTTTTTCATTTAATAAGCATCAGTTTGTTATCTGTCTCGAGACATCGCCCAATGGTTGCGTAAGTTCACTAAGCCTCCAGTTGCAAAGAATTTAGGTAATGGGACTCTTTCTTCCACCCAAAATCCCTTACTTATCGAAAAGTACTTTAAAACCACCGATCCCTAGAAAAAAAAATAATAATGTAAAAAAATACAGCTCCACTGATAAAATCCTTTGGTCATCAAAAAGTACTTTCAAACTATCGAACCCCCAGGATAAAAAAAAATTATTAAAGTAAACCCTACAGCTAACTTAAAATGCGATAAGGAAACCCTAAACTTTAACGTAAAACAACCCGAACCATCACCCAAAAAAAAACGGGCAGTCGAGATTTACCCAGTACCGACCCTAAACAGCGCTTTTACGAGATCAGGCACAAAAACGAGGCTCCCGGTTCTGAAACGAGACAACCTATTCGAAATATACGACCCTTCTGCCCTTTCCATCACTAACTGGTTGAGAACGGGTGAGTGAAACCCCAGTGCTGTTTACACACATCTGGCGCTTGAACGAGACACCTGAATATTCAAAATGGTCGACCCCCCCCCCCCCCCACCCTATAAAAAAGGCCCAAAGGAGGGGGGGAGCATGAGGCTAGTGTAAACGCCCCCACCTATTCCTATCTTCTCGCCGCCCCCTCCTAGGCCCCAAAGGATGAAACCTCAAAATCCTAGCCACTCAATACCCACACAGCTCATATTCTTATTGTACAGGAGGATAGGAGCAAACTGTTGGAACATCCAGTTCTAACATTTATAATCTGGATGGGCCAACCACGACGTCACTGATGGCAGCAAACGAGCAAGCCTAGGAAGTAAGTCTATTATCCTTGTACAGTATAGGGATGGGTCGGTTTCATTTTTTTGATTTCGGTTCTGGTTTCGGTTTTCACGCCCAAAAAACTTCGGTTTCGGTTTTTGCCACCATCCACCCCAACCAGATTTTCCTAATTTTTTTCTTGCAACAGTTGTATTACTCGCTTCAACTACACCTGCTTTCACTTTCAGCAGCGTCATAGACCGTGGGTATAGCTGTGGCACCATTTTCCTCTACTATTTTCGTTTTAATAGCTAGGAGCTTTGCTGTCATTTATACGTAGAAAATGATAATTATTAAAAAATGTAAAACAACAAATCATTTTTCTGATTTTCGAACACCGTACGAAAAACCGACACAAAATCCGAATCGGTTTCGGTGTCGGTTATCAGTGAAAACCAAAAATTCGGTTTCGGTTTCGGTTATCGACCCATCCCTAGTACAGTACATGGGCAGAGAAAGACTTCCTTGATTTAGGACATTCCAGATTGTGGCGGGCTGGTCCCACGAGATAACCCAGGGAAAGGTCACCGCTACGAAGCAACCCTTAAGGCAGCTTCACTGCGCGAATCGACAGGTACAATAGTGGCTGATTGCGGCGGTATTGTGCAACTGGCATTAACAGCTGCGCACGATGGCGCTTATACCTTCACCTATAAAAGACAGTAGAAGTGCCATCAAGAGCCCCCCACACACGATGGTGTGTGGACGTGCTCTGATCAAGGGAACCCACAGGAGAATCATTCTGAAGATGTAATATCGATAACCTTAAAGATACCATGGAACAAGAGTCCAAAACCACGTCAACGATTGACCAAATCTGGTTCACCGGACCTAGATACAAAGGGACGGTAAGGGAGAGGGTAAACAGGGACCTAAAATACAATTCTGTATTGTCTCAGTGACACAGAAACCATATGTCACACCATGGAAACCCTTGTACGAGATAATTGTAGCAAGTTTTCTACCACCCAGGACGTAATGTTGTCACACCTACGGATCAGAGTTACGAAGGACCTTTCGTAGAACATTTTTTCTTTCCGGAGTCAAGTGATGACAGGCGGCGACAAAAAGGAAACAGAGCTACATTCGGACGCCAAGAAGATTGTTCTAGCAAGGGTAGAGTTTATCTCACAGCAGGACGATCTGCTTGGGCGCCTTTAAGGGCTGGGAAGGGACCAATGCCATGAGTGGGGACTCAAAACCGTCCATTTGAGGTAAGAACTGACGCTCGTCACCAGTGGTAACCACCATTTGCAAATGACATTTGAAGATATGCCGCCAATGCTGGCTGGTATAACTTGGCTACAGATGACGAGGCCGAATGGGGGGGGATGACTTTCGTTGCCATGCGGAAATGTACAGACAGGAAGGAAGGACGATTACTGCTGGCTTGCTAATGACCGAAGCAGTCCAGCATATTTTCGATACATTCCAGGACGGATTTGTTGAAAACAATGCAAGGGGATGCTGCATAGCAGCCAAGAATGTATGTCACTCCACCACACTATGTAAGTCCAGGAGACAGACTGTTGCCCATGCGGAAGATGGTTGTTTATATGCAACCGGTGCACGGCAAAGATATGCCACGCAAGGTGCTCGGAATGAAATGAAGGATGCAGGAGATTGCTGACCAAGGGGACACTTATGGGTCGACCTAAAGGAAGCCACATTTCCAAAGGGAGACATTCACCCAACAAACCTTGAAGGTCCTACGGTGCAAGCAGGAGATGAAAGGCAGAATCGCCACTTCAGCGACAGCGCCGATGATGGAAGCTGCGGCGACGCAGGCGGAGTTATCATTTGTCCGCTGGACGTGGAGGCTGGAGAGGGGTCCCTGAAAATGGAAGTACGTTCCGGGGTACAGGAGCGGCCAGGACAGAAGGATTCAAATCAGAATCAACCAACATGTCGGAATGCTGCCCGCAACCCGACTTCGTCTTGTAACTCGAGGCCAGCAGGCGTCAACAGCGTTTGGACCCTACTTTGCTGCCAGGACATCGTCGAAGATGCAAACTGCTTCTCCCTCGAGCGTTGAAAGCAGCTTCTTTCCTGTGGGATGCTGTCCATTTGGAGGAGACGAACGCTTGATGACGTGTGGATGAAAGGGAGGTGGATGGAAATCGTAGGAGGATTTCTTTTGGACCTTCACGGAGGGGCAAAGAAGGCGAAAGGTTACGAACCAACCGGATGAGTGCACTCTGCACTAGATTGCTACTACAGACAATAGGGCCACCAGTAACTCGTTGCTGGAGGAGACTATGGCTACTGCTACACTACAAGTAGGCAAGTATAGCATCCGTATTGTGAATGACCTGATATTTCAAATCCCAGAACCAGTTACGGACTGGTAGGTGACAGGAAACTATGCGTTGCTGTGCCGTTATGCTGGTGATTTACTCACAAAGGGATGGACGTCAGGATGGCGCCAAGCTGGACCTCAGACGACTCTTTTCTGGAACTTGTAATTTTTGCAATGGGAACAAAGTCCCATTGCAAAAATTACAAGTTCCGAAAGTCCCATAGCTTATTACGTCCGCTGGCATGTTTTCTATAATTACGATTTACAGCTTAACCCTAACAATTGATTGCAGAGCGACGAGAGTTTTTCTTTAAAAAAAATCGTAAGGAAGTTTTTCTTTATCGAAATCAATTTTTTAAGCCGTTTCTGCGAAAATTATTCAAAATTTTTTCTGGTGGTACACCAATAGGAAAACAAGATGTCTACTGAGGCTGGAAAAGATGCAAACAACTTCATGGAGTCAATCTTTACGACCGTAATGGCAAGTATGAAAAGCTATAATATTTAAAGGAGGACTACTGAACCTAATATATCTGCGAAGTTAAGAGAGATTTCTAGAGGTTCGAATTTTAGTTCATGGGCTGCTCGTGTAGATAAGAAGCGCAAATGTAAACAAATGACGCTCAAACTCAAAAAATGTCAATACTCATCAGTATTGCAAATTTTCGATAGGCATTATCCGAAAAATAAATATTTTCAGTCCTCCTATCTTCGTCAGGCAGCAAGAAACGTGTGAACTACAGTTTTTATTTTTCGGATAATGCCTATCGAAAATTCGTAATACTGATGAGTATTGAAATATTTTGAGTTTGAGCGTCATTGTTTACATTTGTATTTCTATAACTCAAAGTAGAATGGTCAAATTCTTAGCTGCATCTAAGAAACACTTTTGCGCCACCAAAGTCGTGGTACTTATTGATGACCTGAAAGGTAAAACCTTTCTACTAGGGAAATTAGTGAAATCAGGGAAATTACTTGGGAACTACAAAAAATTGGCTGCATGGGAAATATCAAACGAAAAGACAATGGGTTTCATTATGCTTTGTTATACATTCTGCAGCAGAAATATGGGATCATCTAAAAGGCAGGAAGAATCCTCAAATGTTATGTGTTATTTGAAGTTGCGAAAAAGTTGCATCATTTCTCCAAACCAGACGCAATGGTAATAGCCGAATATCTGGATAAGCTGGCAAAAATTTTTCAGCAAATAGAGGACACAGGTCGTACTTTGGACGATGACGCAAAAACGTGTTACATAATTTTAGGTTTGCCTGTATCCGTTGACCATTTAATCACAAGTTTTCACGCTACTCTCAAGAAAGAAGAAAAGTTAAAATTGTCTAATATTGAACGTTTATTGGTCATGCATGGTAGTAAAAATCAAGCCTTTGCTAATCACAAAAATATTGCAGATTCACATGTTTTTATCCAGGCCCGTCGTAAAGCCACAGTTTGTCTCAAAGACCTTGGAATAGTAGTAGTATAGTCTGCTTGTTTGTCTCAAGCATAGTCTGTCTCCGTTGACCATGGCAACCCCTTAGGATAAAAGAAGACGCCTCAACGCTATAGTAGCTTCACTTCTCTTCTGATAGCCTGCCATGAAGAAGGGCTTGTTTTTTTGATTATCAATATGTATTTTGAACTTAGTTTACACGACCAGTTTTTGAGCCCCGACCGTTTGACCCTGTGTGGGACTTAGCCATTTTTAACTTTTTAAAGATGTACCTTGTTATTTTTGCAATGGGAATAAATTTCCAAAGTTTAGCAAGTTTTTCTATGATTTCGATTCTCATAACCTTTATCAAAAACAAAAACACACAACGAGTGGGCAACTAACTACTGGGAATTAAAGCTACAACCACTCTCAATGACCAATATTGAAGAAATGGTTTGACTAGATAGCGAACGTGAAGATTATACCCGTCTTTGATGTGGTAACACTTCACTAAGGGCGGTAAAAATTACAGTAATTAACATACATTTGGGTAGGGGTGGCACGATAATTCGACAATTTCGCGATAAAAAATTTCGCCGATTATCGTACTTTTTTCTGACTTATCGAATTATTCTCCAAACCCCAATGCTTAAATTGTCATATCTCGGAAACCACAATAGCTAAAAATAAGCGGTTTGCAGCGTAGCGTGCGGAATTACAAGGGCTCTCTAACCAAATGGAAATACTGTTGCTAGCCAGTTTAGCTTATTGGAGAGTTAGTTTAATGCAAACAATATTTAAGCATTAATTAAGAAGCAGCAGAACTGCTAAATTGTTTCTACATTATGGGGGGAGCAATGGACAATGGCAAGTGCATTTTCATGCCTATTGACCAAATGACGAGTGCCACACAATTCAAATTCCTGAAGGTTGCACTGTAGGCTTCAGCCAAGCTTATTTTTTAATTAACAAAATTTAAATGGTTATTCCAGCCTCAAAATTTGTGTTATCGAGATATTATCGACTATCGTGGTAATTAAAAAATGTTATCGGGATAAAATATGTTTGTATTGTGCCATCCCTACATATGGGGGCATTCGAGTTGTGAAAATAAACATGGGGTTGCTGAGAATGTAACGTTCTACTTTCAGAGTCATAGAAAAGCCTAAAAAGGGGACAAATATACAGTAAAAAACACAACGTTTCGGGGACTGCTGCACCACGTTATCAAGTGCAAAGAAGTTTAAAAGTATAGCACACGTATCATGCCATAGTCAACGCCAACACAAACATACAGGAAATTTTCAATATAAAAAAAAAAAAACTCAAAATAAAACCTAGGCTTGCCAGGTTAGCAATAATAGGTAAAGGCTGACCTCACCAGGCGAGTGATAGACTTTGAACCTGCGCTCGCAGGATGAGATCAGCTTAGCCTATTGCTGACCTGTTCTGCTCAGAGGAGCTTAGGTTATATTTTAAGTTTTTGGGTTTCTTAATTTGAAAATTGTTTGTGGATTTGTGTTGGCCTTGACCATGGCATGATACCTGTGCTGTGCTTTTGACCTTCTTTGCACTTGATAACGGGGTGCATCAATCCCTGAAACGTTGTGTTTTTTACTGTATATTTCCGCACTTTTAAGCAGTGGAGCACCCAGAAAGGGGGCATGGGGGGGAGCACTTGCCCCTCCCAAGACTTAACAATAAAACTGAGCAATTGCAAGTACCTCGAATTTTCTCCTACTGACATCAGAAGGCCTCTTTTTCGCCTCAAGTAGGTTAACTTATATCACAATGTTCTGAACAACCCAAATTCGTTATCGAGCCCAGCGTTTCCTATCATCCCTCCCCCCCCCCACACCTCCAGTTCAAATATTATTTACATTGAAGCTTAATTAAGGAATTTGCTGCCATTAAATAAATCCCTCAAATTAAGCTTCTTAAAAGCATGAAAAATCACTGCAACTGTAAAATGCGTTAGCTTTCTACCCATTTTCATAATTTTTTGGCCCCCTCCAAACAAAATTTCTCGATGCGCCACTGCTTTTAAAGGTTTTTTATGACTCGCTATATTTGGTGATTGTAATTTACAATTCGACTTTCAGAAACTGATAATCGAGTTTTGTAGGGATTTGAATGAGTTTGCAAGACATTTTCTTCGACGACATACCAGTTATGAGATCTGACCACAGCATCTTGATAATGTATTGGCTTTTTTACTAAAGTTAGGAAGGCATGCTAAACCAGCAATCCGGCCAGTTTGGGTTGTCTCGGAGAGACACTTTTTTCTGTCACAAAGTCGGTGGTGGGTCAAGATCAATGACTGATGAAAATGTGATGACAATCAAGGAACTATATACCTATCCCAAAAACAAAGAAAGTGGTTAGAACTGTACTGGGGTTAACAGGATAGCTTGCCGGGATAGGTCATATATGTTAACCGGATAGGTCACTGCTTGCTGGGCTAGGGGAAGCGAGGGGTTGCTCACTTTAAAAAATGGTGTGCAGAAAATTACGATTTCAAGATTTCAAGGGTGTTTGTATTACCATTTCTGAAAATTTCCACGGATTTCTAAGGATTTTCCTGATTTCCAGTGATTTCCAAGAATTACCATTGAAGATTTCCAGCGACTACTAGTCGTAACTACTTTCTCGGATAACGCACGTTAAAAATATGCTATATAGGATTTAGCCTAATAGATAGGCTAAATCCTATACAGGGTGGGGCAGAAAGGAAGGGCCACCCTTGGCAATCAAAGATGGTTAATGTTAGGATAATGAAACGTTGCATGGCATGTAGGCGAACAGGGGGCCAACTAACCATGAATCGATCACTGACCTTGACGCATATTTTCAAGGTCATCGTGATGCTAACTTTTAAACTATGCTTCGTAGAACCCCAGTTTAAATTAGAAACTTGTAGACATTGGCAAGGCATGGCCATTGCAGAAAACAGAGCGAAATTCGGTACGCTAGTTTAGGAGTTAGGAAAATTGCAAGCATCATTTTGTTGTGCTGACCGAGTGGCTTTCCTGCCAAACAGTGAGTGTAAAATTAAGTCCAGTGGTCCTCAAAGTACATGAAGCATGCTTGGAAACAAACAGCAACTGACATAGTGATGACTCGACACTAGCTCAACATAATCTGCTACATTACACGTATCAACAGAATGGTGCAGCAAACTACAGCATCTTATGCAAGTTGGCATAGTTTAGTCACCGTGGTCGTCACCGTGGTAGAAAATGAAACTAATGTTTTCCTCCCTCAGGTTAACATTTCTGATTTTGTTTCAGAGCTGATCACGGTTGATGAATTATGCCAATTTTCGTATGCTGCCAACACCATTATCTACCAATACAATGCGTGGTGCACGAAAGAGCCTGGCAGAACTGTTTGGCAAGAAAGCCACTCGGCCAGCACAACAGAATGATGCTAGTAATTCCCCTAACTCCTAAACTAACGTACCGAATTTCGTTCTGTTTTTTGCATTGGCCATGCCTTGACACTGTCTACAACTTTCTAATTTACACTGGGGTTCTACGAAGCATAGTTAAAAAGTTGGCATCACGATGACCTTGAAAATATGCGTCAAGGTCAGTGATCGATTCATGGTAAGTTGGTTCCCCGTTCGCCTACATACCATGTAAAGTTTCATTATCCTAACATTATCCATCTTTGATTGCCAAGGGTGGCCCTTCCTTTCTGCCCCACCCTGAAGGTGTAGCCACTATTCCGAGTGACTAGCCACTCGTGCTAGGACTAGTCCAGCTTTCTACGAGCCTAAAGCAGTCAATTAGGGTAGAAATCGCGTGACTCGCGAGCTGACTCAACGCCTCTTCACCTGTGTGCCTGAAAACTGATGCCTTTTATCGTTTGCTTTGGTAAAATAATATTATGGCGATGTTGCATGAATTACTGTTATGGATATGGGTACAAAACCCACGGTTTCCCTCCCAGACGACCTTGTGACGAGGGATAGAAGCGATAGTTAGAACATGGACACTCCCACGTCCTGCAGACTTTATTAGCTCCTGGCTTGAGCATGAAACTGCATACATTGTTGGAATGAGCGTTATTTCTTGTGCTAACTCTACCTTCGCCGGTGCAGGTTGACAGGGACTTTCTCCGTCCAGTCACAGAACAGTTCCTGAAAGGGACATACCTTCCAGCGCCATTTTTCACGATCCACCGCATCAGATACGGCCTCGAGCGTCTATTTCCTTACCGTTAGTCAATCCATTGGTAAAAATCCGTTTTAAAATGTGGCGTCTACGAGATTTTCTGTTGAATACTTGTTAACTTTATTCACTGCGTCCCACAGTATATGATCCTTTGCGCGCTTACAATAATCATGACTTTTCATCTCTGTGTGTTCATGTACTAATTTTCTAATAATTACCATGCGATCAAAAATCTAAAAAACTAATGCGGTAAAAATTAAAATTAATTATTCCAATAGATCGCCGAAGCAAAATTATAAGACACTAGCTAGAAAATTATAAATTGTGATGTTAAAATGCGCGAATCATTCCGGTTTGTGACGGCACAATCTTTAACTTGATGCTGTTTTTTATGTACTATTCCCAAAGCCAACCGAGACAGCAGCTGCGAGGAACGCAGCTACCACCCCAGCCGACCTTAGCGCTGGTAAATGCGCGGATAGCATTCTGTGCGTGGCTGTTCTAAGGAATGCGGAATGTTATAAGGCAGGCCGGGTGTACGTTTAATACAACTTGGATGAGCTTTGTAACCACTCAGCCAACAGCATCACCCCAACCCAAGTGAACAAGTTCAACTTAATTACTGACTTGACTTGCCGTTCACTCGATGCATGACGGGTGAATGACATACATCCACCCAAATGGAACTGTACCCGAGACTGGGTCTCAGAAGGCCCGGACACGGGTCACGGTGGCGGGGTCCAGCCAGGAAAGGCTTTCAGACAGTTTGGAATAGTGAACTCCACAAAACACGGTCTAGCCTACTCCCTTACGCTCGCATGGAATTCACAAGTTTGAGGCAGTCAGAGTGCACTTTTCCGATTTCATTGCAGCCTTGGTTGCTATAAGGTTTAGCAACGAGTTTCATTAGACAAAGCTGTATTAGTAGCAGTAAGCGCTCGTTTACGCAACGACTCGCTTTAGCATTTTCCCAGCTAGAAATCATCTGAAATTCCAACATGCGGCAGTTTCAGGTTTGCCGCCTCGCAACGAAAACAGTGAATAATGTGATTTTAGAAGCGACTGGGAAAATTGTTTCGTCGGGGGGGGCGGAAACGAGCGCTTACTGCTACTAATACAGCTTTGTCTAATGAAACTCG
>JAHWFP010003479.1:13299-25284 GCA_023313725.1 Lithobius niger
TTTTATCTTATTGTCACGGATTATAAGACTGCAAGTAGAATTACTAAGACGATGTCAGATTTAGCTAATCCAGGTGGTGTTGTTACGGCGGCAATGACAATTTTGCCATCGCGATTAAATTCTGGCTGTAAGAATACAAAGGCGAGTCGTGGCGTAGTAAACAGGCCCTAAAAGTGGGTCAAGGGTGCTAAGTAGCCAGGACTGGTTTCGTGTGTCGCTACTAATGACACCCCTTTTTCAACATCGCAGAACGTTTAATTTGGTTTGACTTATTCAGCAAACAATACGAGGAAAAATTACAATGACCTGAGCAATGAAAGAATAACAAAAAAAAAATCTATATACAGCCAGGTTGGTCATCTTCATGGAAATATACTTTCATAGTTTTCTCCGAAGAAAGATGTCACTCAAAAATCTCTTCATCATTTCCCTTTTCATGGCTTTCCATCTTCAAGTCTTCCCCTTCAACGTACAGTTTCATCCGCGGTTTCATCGCTTTCTTCTGTTCTCCAGTTTACGTACATACGTTAGGTGAAGAAGTGTTTATTTCAACAATTTTGTTTTAGATCTTTCCAAATGAAAACACCAATTTGGGGACTCAAAACACAAAATATTTGGAGGTACGTTCGACCTACATCCCTCAGAAAACTGGTTTGAAAAAGTGACTGCGTCCCCCCCCCCTCCCCAACAATGACGTCACGCTCACGCGCTAAAACGAACACGGCGTTCGTTCAAGGGCAGCCAACACCGTCTGGCGGAGACTGAGGGAGACAGCAAAAAAAAATTAAGTGCCTTGCCACTGAGCATCTGAGGAGAGAAAAAAAAACGTTTAAAGCGAAAATAATAGATGGGGTGACCTAGAATCACTACTTCTTGTATTAAATGGGCTTGAAAAGGAAAGAGAAAAAATATTTAGAATTAATGTTTCCCTAATAAGTAACTATGAAGGAAATTACGTAATAAAAACGGGAAGAGGGAAACAAAAAAAGCTATCAAAACCAAAACATACTAAAAGAGCTAAATCAAAAACAATAAAAGTTACGCAAAATCTACACCGCAACAATAAGCCTATTTGTTTACAAGTTTAAGAACGATTGGCACTGGCGTCTATAGATGCGAAGCACGGTTTTCTAGGCACCCTTTACCAAGATCTAGAAAATCCTCATTTTCGTTTGCGTATACTGAAGCCTAGTGTGTTTTATATTAACGAGGTACTTGAGTGCTAACTTGTACCCGTAACAGTTGTTGTCAACCCCCCCCCCCCCCCCCCCCCACACACACACACACACACACTTACCGAAATGGCACCCGGTTCGAAACTGAATAAAATCTAAATGCTACCATTTAAGAATACGTATTCCCCATGTTTCTTCTGCTGGCAGATATAACGATCATTTTCCAGGGGATACATTTTTTTACAATGGATCTCAAAAAAAAAATGGGGATGCAAATTGAGAAAAACTGTTAAATATCGTCACTTGATTACCATAACCGCATAAATAAAATATCTACTTGACCGAAACTAAACTTGTTAGGGATTCACGTCGTTTGAAGTCATGATATCAAAAACCAACTAAAAGAAAGACTTCAAACGTTAGACGAAATAACTGAAGATTGTCACGTACAAAAAAAAATTGTTCAATTTTTTAGTTAACCTTCGAACTATTATTAGCCGGTGGGGTTTAAATTAAAGGCACATAACTCCCTCCGGTATATTTTAACAGTTTCACTCGATACATTACCGGAAATAGTGTTATATAAACTGATTTACCTTTCATTAGCTGGTGTAAGGGTACGATGCAGATGTCAGTAGTGGCGCGTGAATGTTATTAGGCTTGTTTTAAACGGCTCGGTCTGAGCGGTATTTAACTCCCGCCACATCGCTGGCAAGCCGCGGCCCTGGAGGAAGGATAATTAATCCTTCGCTCATGTTTGCGACTTGGTCGTACGATGTGTCACGTTGCCGCGGCCCCGAAATGAGTTTAACTAGTGTCGTAGAGCAATATGCACTGCGGTCGTTTGAACGATATTTTAGCGTAGGTGACGCAGAGTAAAGCGGCCAGAACGGAGGTACTTATGTGCCTTTAATGTTTGAAATCACGACTTCAAACGTCAAAAAAACTTGGCGAGAATCCGGAACAATTGTTTTGGGCAGGTAACAATTCACGTAACTAAACACACAAACGCTTTTCTGTTTAGTGGAGTGTTTGTCCTAGGGTCTTAGTGCCTCAGTAAAAAAAAAAAATAAAAAATAACGTGGCAGGCAAATTAATGCGACTTGTACCTTTACGTCATTACCTACCTGTGACGAAAATAGCTCGCGTTACTCTCCCGGCAAGGTTTTGCCAGCACAACTTGCCACGTAAAACTTGAGATAAACTTCTACAGTTTTTTTGACGTAGCAATCAATCGTGACGTTCAAGCATCCCCTTTCATCTGGAAATCTCGGACTTTTCTCTGAATTCGAATATTCTTATTTCCCCGATTTCACCATTTTTGCTGTAAACAAGTTACTTGAAGCGTTCGTCAGTCAACAAATTATTCTCCGCTATGACGTCGTCTGTCATCGGGGCGGAGTTCTAAGAAGTCTCGAGCCAGATAAGATCTTGATATCTTGACGTGTTTTTGTTTGCCGTCATCCAAGAATAATACGAGCGACATTTATTGGTGTGTAGCGAATTCGCTCATGACTTAATTCATTTCACTTTCAGTTCTACTCGGACGGCTGAACCTAGTTAGCCCTACCTAAAACCAGACCTCTCCATTTCACTACAAGTCTCTCCACTAAATTATGGGAGCCTACAACAATCGATGGTCGTGATACACGTTGTAGTAGGAATAAACACGAAGGCAGAAGCACAGACAAACTAAAAAACACACACATTTCTGTACCCAGTATTTTTTTAAACGTGGTACCTTCCTCAGAGATGTATAAAAGTTAAAAATTTAAAAACACCTTTCATTACGGCTTTGACTGGTGCACCATGATGGTTTCGTTAAAATGGCATATTTGTGAAAAACGTGTGTGGACGCGACGAAACGGCAGGGAAAGTGTCATCACTGCCCTTCCTCCTCGGCCTGCTTCCCAAACCTGCCATTTCCTGCCGAACCTGCCGTTTCGCTCCTATCCTTGCCCCCGCACCATGTCGTCCACCCCCTCACAAAATACCCCAACCCATACGTCATTTCAGTTACTCACTTTCCCTGCCGTTTCGCCACATCTACACTCGTTTGGTAAGTACTGCTCACATTCCAGTATTCGTTTAATTTTAAATTTTCTATTTTACTAACTCTTAACCATTTTTTTGTGAAATAAAAAAAAAATAGAAAACAACAATCGATGGTTGTGCTAGGCTAAAAATACTTTTGTATATCATTGAGGAAGGTACAGCATTTTAAAAATACTTGGTACTGAAATATAAGTGTGTGTTTTTTAGTTTGTCCGTCTTCTGGCTTCGTGTTTATTCCTACTTATGGGAGCCCAATGAGGATATGACGAGTACCTTAACGCAGTGTTCCCTAAAAGTGAAGTTGGCTATTCCGACTTTACGACTTTAGTTCCGTTCTGAACAAGCTTAACCTAAAAAAGAACGAGTGAGATCGGGATCGTGGCAAAGTCCGTACAGGGTAGTATGAGAGAAGATTATCCTCCTTCAGCAGCCAGGGCTATACTCTGGACTTCATATCGGTCCCCTAAAATAATCGACGGTTGGGTCGAACCCAAGTCCCCCCCCCCCTCATCCCCCGTAAGTGATGGCAAGGGTAGTGTGAGAGACTACAAACCACCAACCTTCTTTAGCGACATCTGGGCCCCCTAGCATGATCTGACAGTTTCGCCGTTAGAATCCCCAGCTATTTCCCTGCCCGTATTAGGGTCAAAATTGAGCCGGTTCATTTCTACGAGAATTAATTTGCTTCAGGTAACTCATTCACGAAATATATTACGACCAACAAAACTTAAAAGGACATTCCTCCCAGCGCTATTTTTCTCGATCTTGCACGTCAAGTACGGCCCCGAAGTTTTATTTCCTGACCGTTAGTCAATCCCTAGCTAAAACGCCGGTTTAAAATGTGGCGTCTACGAGATTTTCTGTTGAATATTGGTAATTCTATTTACTGCGTTCCGTACGTATATGATCCTTTGCGCGCCTACAATAACCATGACGTTTCATTGTTTCAGGTTGTGACGACACAGTTTTTGCGTCAATGCCGTCACGTGACCGGCAATTCGTCTACTAGGCCAGACGTCGTTTTGCGTCGTTCACGTGATCACGCGAAGACGAGGGTGGAAGTGACGTTGTAGTATTACTACGCCGACGCTCGCGACGACAGCTCGCGGACACATGACTGCGCGTGGCTGTTATAAGGCAGGCCGGATGTTGCTTTAATACAGTTTTAACATCGTTTTTAAAATCTCATAATTTGTTGGTTCATTTATTTGGCACTAAACGGCGTCGTTAGTCTTAATTTGAATTCACTAGCGAATTTAGCATAATTAAGACCTTATGCTTTATTCCTTTTGGGGGGGGGGGGGGGGCTTACTTTGTGAAACAAATTGACGGCGACTTATTTATAACCACTTGAGGTTGAATATTAACTCATCTGGGATAATTGTTAGAAATACGCTTCCAAACTTAACTGTAACGGTCTTTGAAAATTTACAAATATTTACATAGCTTACAGTGAATACATATAGCAAAACAAGTTTCTCACGAGGGGAAAATAGGAAAATGAATGCCTTTGCAATATTTAAACGCATCTGAAGTAATGTTGCAAAACTGAGCTACACAGGAAAGCCAAACGGGAGGAATGTACCTTTAATAGGCTTTTTTTTTTTCAACCGTAGGACCTTTTAATGACTTATACTTGTTTGGTATCTAAGATTTTTTCGATTTCTTTCTTAAAAGACAGGGTATCACGATACGCTTTGGCTCCTGCAATCCGTCCGGTGGCGCCATCTAGTAACGACTTTTTTAAACTATTACTCCAGGTCAGGGCTATCTACAGTACTGGCCGGATCTTGAATGAAAAATAGCATACGCCACTAGGTTGGGAAATATGGCCGCCGAAAACGCCACTTAAGCGACGATTGCCTCTTTCTGTCAACCGAGGGCGACACCGTTCGTACAAAATGCATCGTTCCTTCCCTTGCAACACTTTCTGGATACACGAACGTGTCGCTTTTTTTTTTGCGATGCGATGCGATTTGCCAATTCCCGAACAGACCTCAAGAAATGGACAGTCGTGGCGTCCATTTTGTGTACGCCCTCTAATTCGCTGTAGGTCGGGCCATTTAGTTTAGTGGCCATGTCCAGGCGTTGTTTCCGCAAAACCCGTCACTACATTGAGGCACGGGACGGATGGATCAACGAAGGTAAGACGGCATGATAGCGTGTTTTTAAATTTTTTAAAATTGCAATGACTCCCACATACGATTCGAGCAGTCAAACTTGTCTTTCCCCCCACCCCAACAATGTAATGTTTTACTTCGATTGAACTACCTTTTTTCTCCCAACTTCAGTTATTTTCGGCAAGATAAGGAGGGTTATTTGCAAGTTATAGGTTGTAGTAATGGCCACGGAACAAACGTCAACAAAACAAATACAATTAAAGAAGGCCAAAAGCTGAACTTAAGACAAACATGATTCCGTCGTAGCAGCCGCGGACTACAGCAAAAGCGATTATGTGTGGCCATTTACGAAAACAATCTATGTGGGCAGGCATCGAACCCAAGTCTTCTGACAATACGTCAACAGCTTTTACCACGGAGTTACCACTACGTACGTGCTAAATCTACAAAGTATCTGGTATCCAGAACGACAAATTGTCTGCTTGGAATGCAAAATTGTCTGTTGAAAGGTGAGTTTTTCAGTTAAGTGAGCAAAAAATGATATTATTTGCCGGATTTTGTCGGGTATCCTAGATACCAGGATACTAGGGATGGATCGGTTTCATTTTTTTGACGTCGGTTCCGGTTTCGGTTTTTACGCCCACAAAACCGCGGTTTCGGTTTCGGTATCGGTTTTTGCCACCATCCACCCCAACTAGCTATTTCTAGTTTTTATTTCATGTAACAGTAGTATTACGAGCTTTTAACTACTGCTTTCACTTTCAGCAGCGTCATAGACCATGGTCCTAGCTGTGACACCATTTTCCTCTAATATTTCTTTTTAATGATTAGGAGCTTTGCTATCATTTATACGTATAAAATGATAATTTAAATACAAAAATTCGAAAAACAAATCAATTTTGCTTTTTCAAACACCGTTCGAAAAACCGACACAAGATCCGAATCTGTTTCGGTTTCGGTTTTCAGCAAAAACAGAAAATTCGGTTTCGGTTCCGGTTACCGACCCATCCCTACAGGATACGGTAGATTTGGCATACATTAAGCAGAGCACCACAAACTGGAATTGTAAGCTTTACGTCGGTCATAGCTTTACGTCGGTCATAGAAAGTTACCTAGATACGGCATCTTACTTGTTCCAGTTCTCCACGAGGCCCAAGCGGCAGCTGCGCCTAATAATGCCTGTGATAATGCTTTGTCTTCGTACTGCTTTGAAGGCAAAAGCATTAGCAGTGATATTAATAGCCGTAACTAACGCTAGGGCCCCGCGTAGAACTGGAAGAAGTAAGATGCTATGTTTAGTTAACTTTCTAATCTCTGGTCACAGGTTCCACTACCGACAGCAGGACGAAACGTGAATTGTGTTCGTCTAGACGGCCGCACACTGGTTTTCTCAGCAGTCTATGGATGCTACGACCAGGGTTGGCAGGTTTTTGCCACCAAGCGGTTAAATTCTGTTTTTACCGCCCATGTTTTGGTCACTTTGGCCAAAAATATGGCAAAAATCGACTTGGAAGTCATTTAAAAAAAAAAAAGTAACCTCAACAATAGTCAAATATTGGCAAATTATAAATGCCCCCCTTCAAACGTCACATCGTTTACTTTGAAAGTTCATATTCACTTCTTTCACCTTTCATACGCTTATTTTCACAGTAAAAGATATTCTTCTCACAATATCTAAGAACATTTATGCAACTGACTGGATAATTTCTGCAACTGACTGGAAGAGTATCTTTTAGGGCTCTTTAAGCAACAAGTCATTCTCGCTCGCCAAAAGCTATTTGCTAGTCAACCGTTATTAATTTAAGACTAGTTTCTCGTTGCTACTAAAAGAATGCAGTAATAGATAAAAAAAATTGTGTGTATTATAAATAAAAACAGGGATAAAGAACAAGTGCTACTGTAATTTTAAACATTGCTACAAGTTTGTTGTCATTTCACGCTATTTCCAAATTTGCTATTCTCCTTCAAATTACAGCTTCTTTAATCAATGATCAAACGTCGGTAGAATAAATAGTTTCTCGCAGCGAGAATTCAAAATCCAACATGGCGTCTATTTAGTGGCTATCTAATCGAAGACAAACCATCGAATGCCGACATACAAAAAACAGTCCGTCGTCTTGTACTGCAGTAAAAATTATTTTCTTGTTGTCATAAATCGACGCTCAAATGTTGCTAGCTTCGTACGCCGTGTCACGAGGCACGAGGAGAAGATTTGTGTCTGCGTCGTTGCCATGGTTACTAATACGCATAGACAACTCGAAAGCCGCATACTCCGGTAAAGATATGAAGCAGCCATCAGATTTAGTATTGCTCAAGTAAAAGCTAGTGAGCGAGAAAACTGCCGTTCGTAAACGAGCCCTTACTGTGAAAATAAGCAGCTGGTTTTTGCCAATTTTAGCCAGTAATAACCGGGGAAAAAACCGGTAAAAGCCATGTTTTTGCCACTATCCCGGCAAAAAGCGGGGTTTTCCGGGAAAAAACCAACCCTGGCTACAACGTATTTATATACATCAACAAAAGAACCACCCTGAACGTTCAGAATGTATAGGATGGTTGTAAGGCACTAACTATTTTTTCCCCATTAGGCAGAGGCGCGGGGGACGAATGATGGTAGTTCCTGGTTCTGACAGCTGCTAACTAGCGAACACCTAATCAGCCAGGCTAAACCTGGCCGTCAGTGACGTCACAAGCTCGTTCCTGTCGCTCATTAAGTTAATTTAAGCGCCATGCGATATCCTTTGAAGTCTAGACGCCAAAAGGAAAGACAAAATATTATAAATACTTTACAATTATTTTTGATGAAGGTGGTAGAATTACTTTCCGTTTTGCCTAATTGTGCTGCCAACAGTTGAGCTAATCCAACCATCGAAGCGACAAATAGTTTTATTAAACCAACAAAAAAGGCAGCAATTCTTTTATCTTGTCAGCGTTAATTATTTGAAAGTGGAAAACGGCTGTTGGAGGCGGTTGTCAGTCCAAAACTGGGGGGCCAGGCGTTTCACTCCGAACTTTCGTACGCGAATTTTTCCATTTGTCATCGAAATCGTTCGTTTTGTTGCTCAGATCAGGCCTTCGAAATGAAAGTGTTGCGAAACTATTGCACCTTAGCGTATTGACGCACAGGTGACAACTGACAACAGGCAATGCTATTCAAGAAAAGAAAGCTCCGGAAAAAAAAGCAGATAGAAAAAAGCCTGAAGAAAAAAAAACTGTGGGAAAAATCCTAAAGAAAGTTCTAAAAGCAGTTCCCATGTGAAATTGTAGGCAAAAAAATTGACCTGACCTAAGCTAATAACAGCAACAAAATGACAAATTAAAAAAAAAAAAACCCACTGTTTTTCCACTTTTTTCACCCCCCACCCCCAAGCTTGTATTACTCCAGATTTTTCTTCCAATATTCTTTAAGGCTTTCGTTTTCCTATAGCCTTTTGCAAGAATTTATTACAAACAACAACGTCAAGTGTTCAGTAAAAAAAAAAGGGTTATATGTTTGAGGTTTCACTTTACTTGTTAAAATATAATGGAATGTAGAATTGAGAACAATGCATCTGTTTAAGTAATGGTTATAGCATGGACTTTGGAACCACTTCCACAGCGGCTCCAAGCGCGTCCACCATCGATCTGTATACGTTGTTTGTACTATCTCCGTTGGTGTAAAGGGTAAATTAAGGTCACTGTTTCTCGAAAATAAGGTCAGTTTTTTCCAAATTTACCTAACCTAACCTAACCTAAACTCACCACATAACACCAGAAACCGCAATCAAATCTTAAACCTTTCTAAACTTCACGCGCCGGAATCTAGATAGGCCGGCCATCTTGCTCGGAGCTGCTGCGGTAGTGGACCCTGGACTTTGCAACAATGGGCCGGTATAAGTGATTTAATGCACACTTTTCGTGAAGCGACGTACGAGGAGCTGCGGAATCGTCCAAGGGGGCGAAGCCAAAGAGGATGTTGCACAGCTCCGAGGACGTCGCTTCACAAAAAGTGTCCATTAAATCACTTATACCGGCCCATTTTTGTAAAATCTATGTTATAACTGTTTTATTACCATACTTTACATCGCTTTGACAGGAGTTTTTTTATGATTTGTCTGCATTTATTGCACCGTTAGGGAGCCCTCATAAATTACGTAACGCTTTGTTCTAGCAATTTAGACCCTCCTCCTTCCGTGTAACGCCGGTGTACCCCCCTAGAAATTACATAACGCCACCCCCCCCCCCCAATAAAAAAATCCAACTGTATATTTTTTTATGAATTCGTTTTTGTAAGCTGTACATGGTACCGACGGTTGTAAGAAACAGAAAAAAAAAATTAGTTCCGGGGTATACAGACCAGAAAAAAAATTAAGTCTTAAAAAACAGAAGTCAGAAAAATAATTTAGCTAAAAGAATTTACATAAAATAGTGAAAAAGAAAAAAGCGAAAAATAAATTTGCGAAAGTTAGTTTGTTACGTAGTGTGTCGCCATATCCCCCCTCATATGACCTACTACTACTACTACCTGGCCAAGTTTGGTCGAAAAATATTGAATAGGCACAGAGATAACGCTTCTAATTTTGTTGGCGTTAAGGACTTCAATCATATACACAACCGGCTGTGATAGTGTAGAGTGAAAACATAGTGTATGCAATAAAAAGGGGTAAAACCAAAATTCCTTTCGCAGGACAATATTGGTTCTCCAACCAAGTGTGCAATACTGTTGCTACCCAATTTAGCTTATTAAGAACGAATAAAAACGGATTAGAGTTCACTCGAACGCAACGAACTATAATTTGAACACCAATTCCAGGGAACAATGATTGTGACATGCCAGCAGGGGCGTAGCGAAGGGCATTTTGTTGGGGGGGGCAGAGAGGCAAAATTTACCGACCTTTCTTTCAAAATTTGCTTAAATTTGCCGACTTACCCACCCCAGCTAGGGGGTCTGGGGGAGTGCTGTGAGCTCCCCCAGTGGGGTCCGGGGCAAAGCCCCGGAAGCTGACGGATTTTTAGCTATTCAAAGACCTTTCTTGGCTTCAAACAATATGTTTTAGACATTTCTAGGCTCCATAAAAGTGAAAGAAAATATATGAACTGGAGGAAAAAAGCTTTTTTAAAAATAAAAAAACTAATTTCCATGCCCTGACTAAGGGCGAATACGGAATATTGGCCTGAGAGGGGGCCGATTTACCAAAAATTCAAAGATAATTTTTTTTTTCCTACGGCGGCGTAGACTTTTGAACAGGGGTACCACTCCTCCCACCCTCACCCACCCACCCAACACACACATAAACTTACACTATCCCTTATTTTCGGCCCTAGTAAAGTCTCATGAAGGTCATAGGAAAAATGGCAGGTGCTCCAAAGGGTTTTAGCGAGCGTTAACCGCACCCGATCATCTGCCCGACGAAGCCCTGCTTGGCTGTAACAATACTTTGAAGGAAACTACATTCTGTAGAAAATCTTTGACCAGTTCGCGTAGTCGAAAGGTACATGCAAAGTGGAGTGATATGAAGGAATATTAAACTAACGAGGGACTGATTTTTGCACGGCAGGAAGCACCTTGCAGGTGCCTTTGTCAATAAAAGGTAACACACGATCACACGTTCGTTTCATTAAAGAAGTTACCTACTAAATACAGTGCTTTTTCTGTGTGTTTCGGCTAGTTCTTTTAGTGAATTACTTTTTTTCTTCTATTTCTGCAAATTTATTTTTAGCTGTTTCTTTCTCTTGTGTGTGTAGGGGGGGGGGGGGGTTGGACCTAACGGTGTCTTTAGAAGACCGCTGGATCCTGCATATTTGACCTACTGCTAGTTTTTTAAGTATGAAAAGGTAGTGATAGGACCTTGTTTTTTTTCTGTAGTGTAGTACCAATCAGTCTTTTTTGTTCATTCCAACCTTTATATTATTACGACCATTTTCAACTTAACAGCACGCAGAGAAGAAATTTTACTGTTTTCGAATATCACGATATAACTCAAGAATAATTTCCTGTAAGTCGGCATTCCATGAAAGCTGCTTCTTTTAGCAGCAATGCAGAGCTATGAATATAAATTCGGTATTTTAACCAAGCCTATCGTTGAGATAGTTCTCCGTATGCGACGCGAGCAAATTGTAGAAACCTTATTTTGCAGTATTCAACAAACAATCTTAAAACGTTCAAATATTTTTTTTAGCTAGAGTCGGCAAATGTTTTATGGATTTTTTGGTGGTCAAGTTTTTTTTATTCTAGGGTAGCTGTTAGTGTTAGCCTCGTATTTGTTTTTTATATCCAATACCTAATTGCTCGGTTGGCTGTTAAACTAACTGATTCGGTTATAATTAGGACAAATTATAACTTGTATCCAACGGTTTAAGGTTGAAAAAATTTTTGACTACCTCACCTTTTTTCTGCTCCATCTAACTCGAAGGGGTTTGACAGAGCATCGGTTTGTCTGACTTGGACCGTTCTGCCGCCATGGCAATGCTTTTCATGCTTGTTAAGGTAATCGTTGTCAAAACTACATGCAGTGCACTCCAACTTAATACTCATTCTTGGTTTTCTACCCGTACCAAGATTGCCCATACTCATTTTGACGGTCGTGTAAATGAGACCGAAGTGACTTACTGACTGTTGTCGGTTTGCCGACAGTGAGTTCGCAACAGGTTAATCGGGG
>JAHWFP010003481.1:0-14341 GCA_023313725.1 Lithobius niger
ATAATCTTGATTATTACTGTTAGCCAGCCGTTCGGGGACACACCCAAAGTTCGCAAGATAACCAAGTATCATGACTCAAATTCACAAAAGTTATTAGTTTCATTGTAACGTGCATAAAGTACAATATTATATTATTTACTGTGTAATTTCTAGATGGAACACACAGTCTGCTGTAACCGAGCCGTAACCCTGCTAATTCGAACGAGTGTCCTGTTGGTTGACAGGAACGACTGTTAAAATTTTTACCATTCAGTTTCTGCCCCTTCCCCCCGGCCCCTAACCAAAAGTCTTGAGTCGTAAAAAAACGGACCTCAATCGGAACGTCGGAGAGACGGGACAAAACTACAAAAAAAAATGTCAGCGTTCACAATTTCTCTCTCCCAACCCCCACCCCCGCCTCATCTCAACGAAAAAAAATTGAAAAAGGTTTCGACTGAAGAAATTTTTCAGCTCGTGCGTTGTTTATTGCCACCATATTTTTTTTAATGATAGGGGGACGGACGGAAGGGGAAGTCCGAAATTGATTTTTAAATGCAGTTTATAAAAACAAATTCAATAACTAGTGCACGACTACTAGTGCACTAAGCAACACATGATGACGTTTGAGTCAATTGACAATGACAGTCTATAGAGCAGCGTCAAGTGACGTCATTTCGGCCACGAGATACCATTTGGAGGTAATAGCTACAAGGTGCACTAGATTAAAACGTAAGGGAAAAAACGACAATTCTAGTGAAGACAGTGCTTTGACAGCGGCTTTCTTAGGCTTAAAAAAACGTTGTTTTCTCCAACAACAAAAATCGCGCGTTATAGGCTTAAGAAATCCAGCCTAATAGCATTGGCTTCAGTAAGACGACCTTCTTTTCGCCCTCCAGTGCCCCTTGCAGCTAACCCAGGTAATGGCTCCACCACAGAGTTATACACAATAATACTACGTTATGTCACTGCCCTATAGAGTTCCTTTCTTGCGAGCTTTATGTGCTGCAAACGATTTGAATAGTTTGTCGTTCATGGCAGGTCAACGAAAAGAAAACTCGCATCGCTACAGCCGCTTTTACAAAGACAATTTAAGAGCCTTTTATAAATGTAAATATTTAGTTTTTTCTTTTGGGGGCCGCGTGAGGCTAGGGGCCTATGACATTCTCACCCTTGTCACCCTAGCTACGCTGCTGTATTATAGGTAAGGAACGTGTGCAAATGACGTGCTTGTAGCCTAACCTAACCCAATCATTCGTCCAAGGCTTAATATACTCAAAGCAACATACCGCTTGCCTTATAACCTTCCGCCTGCCTTATAACAGCTAAGCGTCGATGGCATCCGCGCTTTTATCATAGTCAAGGTCAACTGAGACAGTAGCTTCGTTCCTGGCAGCGAAAAACGTAGCTGTGTAGGGCAAACGGTTCTATTGTTATTAATAGTTATAACACGACCCCGAATACCGAATTCCGTTGACCTATGTCAATTCTGGGTGAATCTATAGGTTTTCTAGCTTGACGTTTGATACGGAAATTCTTGCTGGGGCTCACTTTCGCACTCCTTGATAGTTAACTTGTTTGTTTAAGTATTTGCGCGCATTTAAAAATAAATTTGTAAATGTTTTTATTTATTTATTTATTTTATAACATATGGTGTAGGCTACATTATGGGGGAAAAACACGTATTTTTACTTTGATAAGTAACAAATTTTAATGATGTAAATTTCTATCTAGTTTTAACTTTAACTTTAATATTGTCAATTCTCCCCAAAGGCATTACATGACATAAGGTTGTAATGCATAGAATTATGTGTGTAAGTTAGCTATATAAAAAAAAAATATATATATAGGCTACTAAAATAAACAGTAAACATCAACAAGTATTAACATTTCAACAATTTACAAAATATACTGGAATGAATTATGTACTTCATACCAGTTATTCTGAAATTTCCTATATATAATAGATTAATCCACAATTAAATTGAATTATACTTGGTCAGGCTATGCCTAATCGACAAAACTGGATGCAAAAACTTAATTCGAAAGAGCAGAAAAAACAAAAGTTCAATTACAGCCTATTTTGAAGTATAATAAAATGCACATTATTTAAGTAGCCCATGGTTAAACAGGATACTTTTTGATACGTGGACCGTCAAATCTGTTTTTAAAATATTTGTAGAGGTGATGGCGACCACAGACTCAGGCAGTCCATTCCAGAGTGCTTGTAAACGAGAAAGAAAGTATTTCTAGCCTATAGCCCATTTGTGCTTGTGATTTATGAATTTAAATTAAAGGCACATAACTCCCTCCGGTATATTTTAACAGCTTCACTCGATACATTACCGGAAATAGTTTTATATAAACTGATTTACCTTTCATTTGCTGGTCTAAGGGTACGATGCAGATGTCAGTAGTGGCGCGTGAATGTTATTAGGCTTGTTTTAAACGGCTCGGTCCGAGCGGTATATAACTCCCGCCACATCGCTGGCAAGCCGCGGCCCTGGAGGAAGGATAATTAATCCTTCGCTCAAGTTTGCGACTTGGTCGTACGATGCAGCGGCCCCGAAATTAGTATGACTAGTGTCATAGAGCAATGCGCGCTGCGGTCGTTTGAACTATATTTTAGCGTAGGTTACGCAGAGTAAAGCAGCCTGAACGGAGGGATTTATGTGCCTTTAAGGGAATGGCCCTGCGATGCACTGTCGTTTGCAGTTAGACTTACCGTTTTAGCGCTAGTCCACCGTAGTTGAATTTAAGGATTTTAAATAGTATTATAATTCCGCCACGAAACGAATAAACATCCACCAAACGAATGGAATTTGAATGTAAAGGCGGCGTTACTCGTAAGTTACATTTTTGAAGGTTTTTGACACATTTTGAAAAACGGCGCTGTACATTTTCGAGATCCACCAAATTTTTTTTTTAATTGGGTACCTAAAGTCAACTGCATATTCAAGTATAGGGCGTGCCAGTAATAAATAGAGAGTTTATAATAAATGTGTTGATGACGTGATGTAATACTACAACCAATCAAGGAGATGGGTAGACAAATTTAGGTGTCGAAATGCCAGTGTTGTTTAGCGTTTACAGAGTTCAAAGCAGGAGTTCTCTTCCTATCTTTTTGCATATTGCTTTTCCATTGGCTGTTGAATTTGCTGGTGCCACTGACGTCACAATGCAACTCGACAGCTTACGCACATGCGCACAAGCCAAACCAGACAGGAGCCAGTGACGTTACACGAAATATTGGCGGGAAAACGACTTAATGAGCTGGGGAAGGACCAACCTTCCTGTATACTATCGTTCCACTCGACCTTGGTTCAAAGTGATAATTGGTTATGGTTATTTCAACCTAAAATGAAGAATACATGATTTTTGTGAGTGGAAATCAAGCTCCCAAAAAAATATTCCAGTCCAGAGGCTTGTTTATGTCTGCTTGAAACATCCGTATTGGCCAATTACGTAGTTGGTATACCAATTTTGGGATCGTCGGCAAATTTAGCTGAATGGTATTGACACTGCCTTCCAACATCATTTGAAATAAGGGGTGAAAAGAAGATGCCCAAAATCGACCCTTCGATTGGACTGTGCCGCTGATTGGTGACCTGCAGCAAGCAGACTTGCATCCAAACGCTTGGGTCCTATTGGTTGTATACCTGTTACCAAGAATGTATAGGGTTTGTATACCCTATAAATTTACCCTATAAATTCTTGCTGTTACCCATTATAAAATTGATCGACAAATACCAAAGGATTTTATTTTATGTAACAAAAGATTATGAGGAACCTGGTGAAATTTTTTACAATGTCCACGTAAAAAAAGTCTTCTGTCATATTTTCAATTCATCAACGGCTGAGTAAAGGTTGGCGTAGACATTTAACAGGTTTGTATTGTAGCAGTTAAAAAACTACCCCGAAATATGTGCTGGTTATTAATGATTAAATTTCGACTCGCAATAAACTCAGTGATGTGTTTATTTAAAACGTTTTCGAAAATTTGTCCAACATTTTCAAAGACAGTTGTGACAAAATTGTCTTGGGAAGAAAACGGTTTAAAATATAACCACGAGCATTGGATGATGAGGATTTGTTTAAATTTGATCAGAAAGTGAGTGGAAATATTATCAAGACCTGGGGCCCTAGTGTCGAGTTGCGCTTTTCAAATCGCATGCGGTTTTGTCCCAAAAGAGCGCCAAAATTATGGCTCTTCCATTCTATCGCACGTGAATTTAGATAAACCCGCATGCGATTTGAAAGAGATCAAGTCGAGACTAAGGCCGAGTTTACGCAACCACTCGCTTTTGCATTCTCGCAGCTAGAAGCTAGAAATCACATCAAATTCCAAGATGGCGGCGGTTTTATGTCTGCCGCCTCGCAACGAAAACAGCAAATAACGTGAGTTCAGAAGCGTTTGGGAAAATTGTTTCGTCATGAGGAATTCTTTATATTATTGGCACGGATTATTAGACCGCAAGTATTTACTCAAACGATGTCGGATTTAGCTAATCCATTTAGCGTTGTTACCATGGCAATGACACCTTTGCCATCGCGATTGAGTTCTAGCTGCGAGAATGCAAACGCGAGTCGCTGCGTAAGCGCGCCCTAAGGCCCCCAGATGCCTTACCGGCAACTAGTTGATCAAATGCCTCACACGTATATACATTTTCATTGGTAAAAATTAGGGGAGGAACACAAATGGCACCATGTGTAGTAGTTACGTCTTCCGGTGGGAGCAGGGAGGAATTTTTCGAAGGTGTCATTTAATCATATCTACCGTTTTTTGTGTGTTAGAGAATTCTTGGTTTAAGGAATTTTTAAGTGGGCCAATTAAATTTTAGTTTTTTTTTGTTTTTTTTTTTGCAAACCCTTGACATATTTAAAAAAAAAATTTGCGTTGGTCTTTGAAGAATGATTGAGCAAGGTTTATTTCGAAGTTTTTTTTTTTTTCGTTTTTCATTTGAGATCGAATTTTCCTAGCACTAAGTTCACTCTCCTCCTTGAATTTAATTTTATTTGAGTCACGATATTTGCGCCAGGCACGTTTTCGCTTCTTAGTTGATTTAATGGTGTTTACTGATAAGCACTAGAGGTTGAGATCCAACAGAAGGTTTAATGGAGTGCTGAAGTTATTGAAAAAGGATAAAATCCGGCCACTGAAGGCTTTCCAAGTAAAATAATACAGATGCAAACCTATTTACGTTGCCTTTTGGACTTATATGTCAGACTTCCTGAGTGGGGAATCAAACCCACGACCTTTGAAACCAAAGGTCGGGGTCCTACCACTGAGCCATACTGACCCGGCCAAAAGCAAACGTCCATAGGCATATATACATATAAACATACACATGCGCCTATGGACGTTTCCTTTTGGCCGTGTCAGTATGGCTCAGCGGAAGGACCTCGGCCTTTTGTTTCAAAGGTCGTGGGTTCGATTTCCTGCTCAGGCAGTCTGGCATATAAGTCCAAAAGGCAACGTAAATAGGTTTGCATCTGTATTTATTTAACTCCTGTTGAGCCTTTGGCTTTCCGTCTTTAATCTTTCCAAGTAACTGTGATAAGCTCAATATTAGGCGTGTGGGTGGGGGGGGGGGGAGGAAGAGTGGGAGGAAACCTGAAATTTCTGTTGTTGAAATTAAATCTAATCTAGGTTTTCAGGCGTTTTTTTATGTTTCAATAGCTATTTCAGTTAAAAGGATGTCAGGTTCACTATTTGCAAGCTTGCCCAAATGCTCAACAGAGCTGACACAATTTCAGGATTAGTAACCAAGAATAAATCTGGTTTGGAATCCCCCTATTAGGTGTTTGTGCCATTTAACTAAGTTAGATATGGACATCCTTTCTACTTTATAGTATAAATTCAATGGTCGACTCTCGACTGTAAAAATAAATGAATTTACTTCTTCCCACTCCAACAATATTTACAAACATAAAATTTCACAAAGAGACATTTGAGCAAACGAATTTGTCCCGCAAGCCGGCAAAGAGCGTCTCCTTCGCTTGTAGCATCCTTTTGCGAGTGTCTGTTCTGTAGCGCTAAAACGTTCTAATATTTATAGTCTGGTTTCGCGCCACTCAATCGGATACAATTTACACAAGAATGGAATGTCTGTCACCGTAGTAAACTTGTTGCTTTATTTGGCGTTCGATGACTGGGCCAATGTTTCCATATTCTCCTTGCTTCTCGAATGTGGTAATTACCCTTAATTGCAAGTAATTAGATAGTGACTGTTATTAGGTGTTCGAATGGAATGCTGCAGCCTGCAGCCAAACCTTACAATAGTAACGACTTAAATATTTTGGCCAGTTTCAGTACCTAATTTTCGAGTTTATTTTACACGTATACAAAAGAGCACTCTGAATCCTCTCTTCACTTTATTCAGCCACTATCTTAAAATCAGCATTTCAAAATTGTTGAAACTGCAGCAAATCAAATTAATTTATATAAATAATTCCCGCATAAATCATTTCGTCAGTGATGGTGGAAAATATTAAAATTTTTACTCACCTACTCCCGTTGAATCGTCAACACCCCTCCGATGATGGCATAACAACTGCTGGTTTAAAAAGCTATTGGTTTGCCGAAATTTATATTTTCTTACCGTACTTTATTTGCATTTCTGCTGTTCATATTTCACGTTTGTTGTGAACCATTACGGCGACACCATAATAAGTGAAGAAACAGAAAGGGAAGTCTATATGCGTATGTATTCCGAATAGTCCATGGGCCACAGAGCCCTATCGTTTCAGTGTGTAGAGAAAATTGTGTACCACTAGATCTTTGACCTAGTGTGTAAAGCTATGTTGGCTGACTACAAAAATCTAATTATCTGGGAATAGTTGTTTGTGGACGAATAGCGATAGAAATACGGTGGAACTCTTTTACGAATTGCGCTTGAACTCAATGCGTGTGAACCTAGGCCAAGTAGCCAATCAGCGATCGCAAAGAGCAAGCAAGTGCGAATCACTCCTCAAGGTCAGGCAAGATAGATGTGCCAAAAGATGGCTGCCGCTCATGCCGAGACTATCCCGATTATGTTTTTGACGTTTCGTATAATTCCCCCCCCCCCCCTCCCCCCGTGTTATTGTTTAAGCATGACGCCAGAGAGCACACTGTCGGTGTAGTGTGCCTTGTGTGTTTGATTGTTAAGTAGAATATTTATTAAACAGTCAGGCGAATTGCTACAGCTAGCAACGCTTCGTTGGCAAGAAATAAAAAGCCCTAAAATAAAATAAATTAAAATAAATGAAACGTGCCTAAAAGGGCTACTGGCATATCTAGTAAATTTTTATGAATCCATGTTACGACATATTTTCTTAATTAATTATTTATTCTTGTAATTTGTTGGCTACGATTGTGTACAAATTGTAGCCTACCGATTTACCCCGTCCAATTAAAGCAATTAAACGTTAAAAACGGTCCCTAGGCAATAAACTCCATCGGGCTTGAAGTTATGCGATTTGTTCCCAGTGGCGAACCTGGGGGGGGGGGGGGGGCCATTCCTTCTCCCACTCTCACCAAGATCCGAAGTTACGTGTCAAGTCTGGCAAAAGTAAACGCAATCATTTAAACTGTTTTAAAAGCACTAAAGCTGCTACACATAAGTTAGCTGAATTTCTCGAAGAGCACTCTGAATTCTAATTTTCTTTAACTCACCCCCTCCTTCTTCCCCAACAAAATCCAGGGTTTGCCATTGTTTGCTCCCAATGGGGTTACGTTGCGTAAGTCTTGTTGTGAATTAAAATGGTTACAATACAGCCTATAGCTAAGCTATTTTCGTAAGTACATTATGCTTAAAGTTTAGCTTTTTAGGCCATGTTAATGAATTATCAATGCACATGCTCCGTGCCATACCTATAGTCATTTTACTTTCTTAACAAAAATTATTTAATTGAAACTATCCTCTTTACCTAGCACCTATCGCATTTTACTTTCTTACAAAAAAATATGCTTCTATTTGATAATGTCCATTTGTTTCAAAATAAATTTGTACGAAGGGTGCTAAAAAATCAGAACATTAAAGTTCTTCTTTTAACCCACGATTTCCAATGCAAAGCGCTTTCCGTTTGTTGTAGCCTATACTTGTAACACTGTAGAGTTGAAAGACTGAACAACAGCCTACATTTTTTATTTTTGCAACTATACATGAAGTGAGATTTAAAGACTGATTGTCTTTTGAACTGTCGGTCTCAATTTTACTGTTTACTTTCTAATTTTTTTAAAAAGTAAGCTAGAATAACAAAGTTTAAAACCCACGGCACATTTTTTTGCGGAATGCTGTCTTTGCTCCGTAAGGAACTTCCTCTGGTCTTTGGTTTCCACGTGACTTCCCCTCCCCACATGCATTTTAAACTAAACACAACCGACTGAGTTTACAATATCAACATACAGATATTGAAACAGAATGAAACCATTTTTGTAAAGGAGAAATCCATTTGTGAACTTGCTCATTTCGATTTGACTATTTTAAGACCCCCTAAAGGCTAATAGAGGCAATGAAATCCAGCACTATCTTTCTTTACTATCTCATTTGAAGCAATTCCTGTCGATAGAGAGCTGAGTGCTACTTTTTTAAAGTAACGTAAAAAAATGTTGGAAGACAGATGTTGCCCTTTGGATTTACATGTCAGTCCATCCCAGAGGAAATTAAAAATTCGAAATATGATGGTGTAGTCGCTTGTCTACATCATATGAACACAATGCCAACACCACGATGAGAGTAGATGTCACTGTAGTCAAACTGCTCGAGTTCTCTGTTTTATATATTGCCGGTTCAACTCCTGCTCGGGCATGCTGACATTAAGGTCCAAACAACAACAGATACGACTACATCTTTGTAAACCAACACCAGTCGTGTCATCCGAGGACCGCAGTAAAGCCCAGTATGTGGCATCTAGACGGATGCGCGCTGGGCTTCACTGCAGTTCGCGGATGCTACGACGGGTGTTTATTTACGCCTTCTTGTGGCAATATTTCATTTATTTTGCTCGCATCTTTATTTACTAACTTTTTCTACTGAATGGACTTCTTGTCTTGTCTGCCACAGCTTATTAGAAACAATATTTTATTATTTGAAATGCACAATTTAGCATGTGTCACTGTTACCGTGTAACAAGCTGCTGTAGGAGCAGTTGACACTTTACAGACAAGATATTTTGACAACATGCTGCCTATATCATGTACTAACATGGGTTAAAATATCTCGTGGTACAAAATTTTCTCCACAAAATTTTGTTTTAAGGCTTTATACAGGGAGTGGCCCAAGGACAAGAAAGGCAAGCGAGAAGAGACAGGGAAAATTTTATCTGCTTGTGTGGCACCTGGACTATCCAAGTGCAACATAGATTGCTTGTCACTTGAAAGACCCAGAAATCAGGTTAAACAGAACTGACAGTCACTACAGTTTTCTGTGTTTTAGACGAGGAATTGAGAGACAGAAAAAGAAAATGGAGGGGGAGCCCACAAGCCACCCAGGCCAGTCCGAGGCTGGTCATTTACCAATCAAAATGGTTCTCTCTTCATCTTCAGACTACTCCTAGTTTCCATAGTTAGCAAAACGGAAATTCTATTACTCCATTTCTAACATCTGTTTACTCTTGTAAACGTCTTACCTGTTGTAACTGTAGTGTTGCCGCGGCAAATGGATCAGGCTGACGGTTTACGGTTTGGGAGGGAACGTATTGGTCACGTGAAAAGTCAATATGCGTCGGTTGGGAGCCGTACTCTACAGGGGCGTCTTGTCCCGGGCTTGCCATAATAGTGATTTAGGCCTATTAAAAGAGGTGCGTTTTTCATTCCGTTCAAACTCGATTACTTATCTTTTATCAGTGAGCCACAAGTTTGCTAATCGAGATTACACACTGACGTACGCAGCAGAACGGGAATCCAGGAATCGCAGACGATAAGTACAATTCGTACCGTTCACACTTCTTTTTTAAAAATACAGATGCGTATAGCTATTTCTGTTGCCCTTTGGAGTCACGTCACCATACCAGGGTGGGAACTGAACCAGGCATTCAGATTCTGGACCAGACCTCATTGATTTGGGGGGTGGGGAGTGGAGTGGGCGTTGGAAATCGTGATGAGGAGTTAAATTTCTAGGCCCCATATACCGGTAAGGAGATAAAGAGAAAAAAAACTAACCATACTAGAGGAAAAGTAAAATTTTGGACCTAACCAGCAGTAAACATTTCTAAAAAAAAACGCCCGTAGCGCACCCAGAGGAGAGCAAACGGAAGCAAGAAACGGGGGTAGGGGAAGGGGCCCAAAGACCCGATGTTAACGACCCGAAGTTAACAGTAAAATTTGGTAAACGTTAACAGATAAGTTTAAGAAAAAAATGCCCTAATTTAACTTTTCTGAACTGATAAATACTGTTGCTGTAGCCAGAGAAAGGACCTAGAGGCCTAAAAAGAGTAAAAAAGAAGGCCAGGAAAGGGGCAGAAAAGGGTAAAAAAAGTCGGTGACAAGCTAAAGAAAAGGGTAAAAAAGTCAGTGACAAGCTAAAGAAAAGGGTAAAAATGCCAGTGACAAGCTAAAGAAAAGGGTAAAAAAGTCAGTGACAAGCTAAAGAAAAGGGTAAAAAGTCAGTGACAAGCTAAAGAAAAGGGTAAAAAAAGTCAGTGACAAGCTAAAGGAAAGGGTAAAAAAAGTCAGTGACAAGCTAAAGGAAAGGGTAAAGAAGTCAGTGACAAGCTAAAAAAGGGTAAACAGAGAGTTAGTGCAAGAAGTGTGCCCTTTTACTTAAAATTGCCCGCTCCCAGATCTGTGCACGCTACTGGATAAGGCCTTTGTTCCAGTTGAACAAATACTGAAAACTATCATTTAAACGTTTCAAAGACGCTAAAATCATAAAAATGAATTGTTTTGCAGGGTTCCGAGGGCCTTACTGTATACCACCCCCCCTCCCTCTTTTGCTGTACCCCTTAGCTGAAATTCTCGTCCCCATTTTGAATTCTAACATCCTTTGCCCCTCCAAACAAAATTAGTGCACTTCACCATTGAAAAACACCTTGGCTTATGTGAGGCAAGCCCCTTAGATCCCCACGATGTATAGTATAAGATGTTATAGTAAGATGTTAATTTCCACGTCCTCCATAGTTTCGTCAATAAACTTTCTTAAAAAAAAAACTTGTTTCCGATTTTTTGGCTACTTCATCTTACAAGTGTTGTATAAATAGGTCGGAAAGGCAATTCGATCTGGTTTCCTCTTGTCTTTGAGGATACCAGTGCCCTGGCTACTTGGCTGTTATTTCCTCGCTTCGCTCAAGATTCCCAGGTATTTCCGGAGAACCTTCGTGAATATCGCTTTTTCGTCCTTGGACGTAGTTTTTGCATTTGTTGGCGGGGGGGGGGGGGGTCACACCCCTAGCAATCTGTTGATAATTACACCTCTGCTGTTCGTCTGTTACCAGTTTATTTTCACCTGTCAGCATAAATCTTTTCCCTTTGTTAGGTCTTTACCTCCTAACATTTAACTGATGGACTCGGATTCCTGCTTGACATCTTTTACTGCTGAAACAATCGACATTTTACAGCACGCTTCCGTTCTCTTCCTCAACCGGAAGTCCAGTTGTACGCAGAGTTAAATATATTATATTGTTGCGCAGTTGTACACCCAAGCGCGTACGTAAACAAGGGAAGATCAAGGCTCATTGAGATTCATCACACATTTTCCCGCATCTGATTGAAATTCCAATTGCTGGTAAAATGTAATAGGTAAGCGATCATACTGTAAATCGTGAATTAACCACCCATGGGCTGGATTCAATTTAATAGAATTATTGCAATGTCTTATTCTCATTTATTCACACATTTAGGTCAGTAGATGGTGTAAAGGATTTGTTGTATGTGAGATTACAAATATATTAAATTACTTATTAACACTGGCGATAGCCAGTGTTAGTAAGGGTCGACCTAGGACCTCTGTGTTAAACTCTCAACTTCGAGAGCTTATAACTCCGTCAAAAGTAAACATATTTAAACCAAATTTGGAATCTAGCCTTGACTAGTAAAGGCCTGTCTGCAGTCCAAAAATTGTGAAATTCGGTCCAGCCAAACCCGAGATGCAGACAAGGGCCAAATAGACAACTTCTTGTTCAGCTTCTTGTTGTTGTTGTTGTTGTTCTGTGGATACTTTCGTCTGTCCTCTCTACAGGTCAAACCATTTGTCCTATAAAGCTGGTTCTTAGCTCATTTTACAGGTATTGCTCTGTAGATGTGCCCTTTTCATAAGGCCTTTTCTAATTGGTCAAGTGGTTCAGGGGTTACGGAGCTCTAAACCACCAGATTGATTGTTTTACATTGTTTTAAACATTGTTATTATGCAACAATACCAATTAGCAAACATCAGCTGCGAGACATAGACTGAAGATTAAAGGATTTGTTTCTATTGTTAACATTGGCGATAGCTAGATTAGTGAGGGTCAGCCTAGGGTCTCTTGTGTTAAACTATCAGCTGTGACCGCCAACTGCACTGTTTTACAGTTTAGCTGCAATTCTAAAAGTAACACGAATTAATAAACAAAAACGGAACGTTAAATGTTTAGAGTAAGGATCTAAAAGTCAAAACCTAGAAGGAACACGGACAAGCTTTGACAGTTAGGGTCTAGGTGTAAAATTTTGTCAGTAAGAGGCTGGAAAGCGTTAGACCCTTACTACCCGGTGGTCAGCAATAAATACATTTTCATGAAAAACTGGAAATCATCCTACAATGACCCATGTGATGATCAAGTGGTAGTATGGTTATACGTTTCCTGCTTTGCTTTACGTTGAAAATTATTTTTCAATTTAGTAACATGCCAGCATATTCGTAGCAAACAGCATTATGGTAATCCTCTACCATAAATCTACGAAATATAATAAAAATTCTAAAGCATCAAAAGACAAAATGCCAAACTTCACAAGAAAATTGTGTTATTAAAGTTCCAAAACAATATTCTAAGAACAAAGAAAACCTGCTACAACCGTTCATACACACGTTCAGTCCGAAGAGACTAGAACTAATCTAACCACCGGCTTTCCAGCCTCTTACTGACAAAATTTTACACCTAGACCCTAACTGTCAAAGCTTGTCCGTGTTCCTTCTAGGTTTTGACTTTTAGATCCTTACTCTAAACATTTAACGTTCCGTTTTTGTTTATTAATATACCTGTATTTAGGCCTATGCGTGCCTATTAAAGGGAACCCTGCCTGCCTTACAACATTCCGCCTGCCTTATCAGAGCTACGCGCAGATCGCCATCCGCGCATTTACTAGCAACAAGGTCGGCTGGGGTGGTAGTCGCGGTCCTAGCAGCGAGGAACGTAGCTGCTGTCTCGGTTAGCTTTGGGAATAGTATACGAAACAGCATCAAGTTAAAGATTGTGGCGTCACAAACCGGAATGACTCACGTATTTTAAGATCACAATTTATAATTTTCTAGGCTAGTGTCTTACAATTTTGCTTCGGCGATCTATTGGAATAATTAATTTAAATTTTTAACGCATTAGTCTTTTAGATTTTTGATTTCATAGTAATTATTAGAAAATTAGTACATACACACACAGAGATGACACGTCATGATTATTGTAAGCGTGCAAAGCATCATATACTGCGGGAAGCAGTAAATAAAGTTCACGATTATTCAACAGAATATCTCCAGGATACCACTTTTTAAAGCGGATTTTTACCAAGGGATTGACTAACGGTAATGAAATAGACCTTTGGGGCCGTATTTGATGTGGAGGATTGAGAAAAATGGCGCTGGGAGGAATGTCCTTTTAATTATGCCAAGAGTTTCAATTTATACGAAATGTTTAGAAGCTTGAAAAACTATCGGTCAAAACACTGCTTGAATTATTAAGCAACAGAAAGCCCCAGAAGTTGGCAACCTTGAAAGGAAGGAAGGGGCCGGGCCTAGGTAGTTAACATTAACCCTTACAGAGATTAATTATTCTGAACCCTCTAACGGAAGCACGCTTTGACAACCCAACGATAGACAGCATTCACACAGAAGATTTACTATATTTTAACAGGGTGGAAATCCATATGGGCTTGAGAAGTGTATGGATGCAAGCCTATTTACGCTGCCTTTTGGACTTAAAATGTCAGACTGCCTGAGCGGGGAACTGAACCCACGACCTTTGAAACTAAAGGGCGAAGTCCTACCATTAAGCTATACTGACACGGCATTAGTCCTACCACTAAGACCGTGTCAGCTTGGCTTAATGATAGGACTTCAGCCTTCGGTTTCAAAGGTCGTGGTTTCAATTCCCCGTTCAGGCAGTCTGACATTAAGTCCAAAAGGCAACGTAAATAGGTTTGCATCCGTAAACATTTACTATACTGCACTTAGGATTGGAATCACTGATATACTCTTTAATA
>JAHWFP010003483.1:0-21807 GCA_023313725.1 Lithobius niger
TCCTTTAGGGCTTTAAGTTTTTTAAGGCTTACATCCGTATTTTATACTCTTAAGCGTTTTTTAATACTAATATCCCTTATTTTTTTTTCTTGTTTTAGCAAGAATAACACAGAAAAGAACACTGTAATCACCTTAAAATAACTATTATAAGAGAGTCGTTTCCATGGCTGATTCGTTTTATACTGCTAAGAGCGACTGTTGCACCCAATTTCATGTTTTTAGCTTGATCTATAAGAATTTAGCAGAGGCATCACGAGGAGGTTCTGGGGCGGGAGGGGGGGGGGGGACACTGATGGCACTTTGGGTATTTCATTGGGGTCCATGGCTGGTTCGATTTTTACTGTTAAGAAAGGCTTGTGTACCAAATTTATGTTTTCTGCAAAAATTTGTTACTCCACCTAATGATTTCTGCCCAGTGCTCTACAATAATAATTGCTCTGCCGATGCGAATACTGCAGTAACATCAAAATCGTGTTCAAAAGGCCCTGATCGGTGTTAATACCTACATTTTGAGCTGTACAAATTGAAAATTGGTTCATTGGTTCGATCTCTAGGTGAGAGCAAAAGTTCTAACCCATTTGGCTTTCCGTGTCAAGAATAATGTAGTTACATTAAAATAGCATGCGAAAGGCTCTAGGCCTTGTCCATACCTACGTTTTAAGCTATAGAACTTTAAAATCGGTTCTGTGGTTCGATCTCCAGGTGAGGACAAAGAGTCCCAACAGCAACATTAATGATTTCTGCCTAGTGCTCTGCAATAATAATTGCTCTGCCGACGATAATATTGCAGTCACATCAAAATCGGGTTCAAAAGGCCCTGGTCGGTGTTAATACCTACATTTTAAGCTACACAAATTGAAAATCGGTTCATTGGTTCGATCTCTAGGTGGGAGCAAACGTTTTAGCCCATTTGGCTTTCCGTGTCAAGAATATTGTAGTTACGTTAAAATAGCCTGCGAAAGGATCTAGGCCTTGTTCAGACCTACGTTTTAAGCTATAGAACTTGAAAATCGGTTCAGTGGTTCGGTCTCCAGGTAAGGGCAAAGAGTCCCAACAACAACAACAACAACAACAACAACAACAAGAAATGGCCATGCTGTGGACGCCGAACGGTTTGATTGTTGTCATTGTAAGGCAGTGAAAGAGTTACAACACGACCCGAAATACCGAATTTCGTTGGTCTATGCCAATTCTGGGCGATACTATAGGAGTTCAAAGTTTGACGTTTAACATGGAAGTTCATGCTGAGGCTTACATAAGGACCGCTACCGCAGTCCTTGATAGCAATGGGCAGGGCGTATCAACATATTCACGTTAATTAGAACAGGGAACTTCCAATCATGGGAGTGGCCGTATATTGTTCAGAATGGTCAGAATAAGGCCATAATTCCTGAAGCAAACCTGATTGTCTCTCGTATTGCCCTGACCACCTTGGTGTGGAAGGGACCAGTTTTACCAATTTGATAAGGGCCAGTTTACCAGTTTTAAGCTACCAGTCAGATTTGGTTACCTCAAGCAGCTTTTTAAGTCTTCCTGCTTGTTACTTAGCAAATAAAAAGAAAATCAACATTTTTACTCATGGTTTCCTAAGATTGGACATTAAAACCAAGTTACATTGACATATAATAATGAAATGGTTAAGTAAACCATGAGTTTCCCATCGCTCAGCACCAGGGCTAAAAAAAAAAAAAAGGAAATTAGGGAGAGAGGAAGTGCCTGAAATATTAAGTTTTAGATCTTCAGTTGTCAGTAGGATGTGTTAGAAATGAGGATCATTTTTATTACGTAGGCACTATTCTTATGCATACCAGAATATACGTGCAAATTTGACTTTGGGATAAATAAAAACATTTCACGGTTGACATTTTTACTCAGATGCATAATACTCACACTTATGCCGTTTTGTAGTAATTACACAATTTCACTCATGGTGTTTTGGATTAGTACTGCAGTGGCCGTACGAATTAACCCAGTGACGTCAGCCTAATGAACATAGTATGGTATGGTCAGAGACTAAATAGAATGCCACCGAATATCTACATCATTTATAAAAAAAAAACAAAAAACTTACGATAAGCGTGTGTACATGCTTGTACTCCAACTCCTCCAGATCTGAGGCGCTTACGAAGGTGAGAGTAGTGCCAAATTAAAATAATGTATTAAATTAAGAACTGACGTCGAATCACTATATCTGACGTTACTTGACTACTTTTACTTCACCTTGTAGGCTACATAGTTTTCACTCGGTCTAAAATATTAAGTCTCTTCTGTTGGTTCTTATAATAATTGATGGAGTGCGAAAGGTGCAATGTTTAAAAAAAGAAACATTCAATTTAGTTGATCAGTAGCAAATAAGAGCTGCCAGTGAACTTGACGAGTTAAAGTCAGCCAATATGATATTGGAATATTTAGCCTTAATGGTAGATGTAAGAAAGAACCTCTGTGATTGATCAGTGCTCCACTACGACTGCATGGAAAGGAGCAAACAACAAAGTTAGGTACATCCTTAATCGCCTGTCAACAGGGGTTGTCAAGTGTAGCCTTTCTAAGATAAACCCTTCAGAGAAGTGCTCTGCCTGGTGACGGCCCTTTGAACTCATTCAAGCTTTTATATTTCACCAACGTGGGATAACCAGGTATATACTGTACACATTACTAAAGTACTCAAGTCACTAGTTTCAATGTGAAAGAAGTGTGTATAGACTACTACGACTACGACTATTATTGCTTGACTATTGACTCATGAAAAAAAAAACAATAGACCAAATTCAACAAAAAGTAGTGCAGTTGACGTTATCACATTAACTGGAGATATGCATGTCATAAAATTTCTGGTTCGACACGTTGCGAAATAGTGGCAGTGACTTTAAATAGTGGTGTTAAACAGCAAAGTGCCGACGTTCTGCTTCACAGAGTAGACAACGCCATATCAGCCAGTTCATATTTCAATGTGAATCGTAATAACAATTCAGTAATTAGCCACCCGATGGATATGACAGTTCTCCTTGACAGTTGGTTGGAGCAACAGTTTCTTCAGGTAATTTGTTGAACTGCGCCCAAGATCAAGTGTTGATATGATCTGTAGCACAGTAATCTGTCTGTTTTCATCGCTCTCTTCTACTTCTGCCCACTGGAAAAGACCTTGTAGTACACAATCCATGGAAATTTCGAAAAAATTAATTTGTTGAATAACTCTCTTCAGCTGAAATCCCCTTAGTTAAAAAAATTGTCCGGTGCTAATTGTTCTGGGAAAGTGAGTTGCCATGTATTGCAATAAATGGGGATTGGCAGATGTGGTTGCCATCGGAGAAATTTGTGATAAACCTGGAAAATACAAATGTAATCAGTATTTTATGCAGCAGATGTATATAATATATACTCTTGTGCTTCTATGTACTTAAACACATGGAATGAAAACAAACACCATTAAGTGTATGACTTGGTGCATTAGGTATCGTGAGACCAAGGAGTGTGCTGACTATGAATCACGACATATACACATAAATACAAATTAGAGCATTGCTTAAACCCGAAACAGCATGATAGCTGTATAAATCATATTTACTGAAGTCAGGAAATTTTAAAATAATGACATGCATAAAATGAAGTCAGAACATTAAAAAATACCATGTATAAAGTGGTTACAATTTGTAATACAAAACTTTGCCAAGTTTGCTACTGTAATAATAATAATAATAATAATAATATAATAATAATAATAATAATGTGTTTTCCCACAGCAGGCTTGGGAGGGCTACAGAAGGGTTTTAGCTGCCTATACCGAGCCTGTGATAAAAAATAGATTCTGCATATGAGCCAAGAAAATGGGTATTTACTATTTTCCCGAAATCATAATTCCATTTGAGGAAAGCTGAAGATTTTCCCTGTCCAACAAATGTCTAAATCCCTGTACCATGTGCTGGTCAACCGTCAGTGGTGAAAGTGCATCAAAAAAATGTTTTCTGAGACTTGTTCTTGCTGGCTGTACCGCAAGTTTCCGACTGTGACCCCGCGTAGACTGATGGCCCGGAGCAGGCTCACAAAATGGCAGATCGACGTTTAACAGACCTTGAAGTATTTTGTATGTAAGCAAGAGGCCAAATTTAAGGTGTCTAAGTTCAAGTGACTCAAGGCCGGTCCATGAAAACCTCTCACCATAAGGCAGGTCACGCATGCCATTAGGCACTTGGTGAATTTTCTCTGGACAGATTCCACCAGGTTAGTATCACCCAGCAAATGCGGCGACCAGACTGGGGTTGCATACTTGAGCAAGGGTCTCACGAAGACCTTGAAGGCCCAGGTGAGCATGTGGATACACCCATATGTAAAACATTTATGAACAATAGTTGACCTTTTAAATGCCAGAGCAGTGATTTTCCTACAATGTAGTGACTGCTTTAGATTTCTTGAAAACCAGATGCAGAGACCTTTACTTCTTCAACAGAACCAAGGGCTTCAAAAATAATCATAGCAAGTAATCTGCCTTCCGATGTGGAAGGCAAAACATTTTGGTAAAGAAAGACGTAATTGCCAATTTTTTGCCCAAGTAGAGATATGTTGAATCTCGGAATTAAGGGATAGCGTGTCCATTTCTTATATAATTTCAGTACCCATTTTAATGTCATCAGCGAACTTTACACCGTAAACCGATTCATTTATAACCTTCAAATGATCGTTAATATGCAAATAACAAAAGTCAGTGGGACCTGGACACTGAAGGAGAGTATTTTCTCAATTTTGACCTGCTGGGAACGGTTTAGCAGAAAGGCGGTGATCCAATTTTTCAGGTTTCCGTCAATACCATAGTGACTCAATTTCAAATGGAGTTTACGGTGAATTACTGATACAAAAGCCTTCTGAAAATCAAAATATGTAACATCAGTTGGCAGAACCTCATCAAGTGCACTACTATAGCTGTCAAGTACAGAAAGAAGTTGGTGTGTAGATGATCTCAGCCTCAAAAAGCCAAACTGGTCTTGTCCAAAATTGAAGACCTTTTAAAGTGCAAGAGTTGATCATCTCTGACAATGAATTCCATAAGTCTGCAAGCCACGTAGAGCAAGGCGATTGGATGGTAGTTTTTTTGATCCGAAGCGGGCCCATTCTTTAAGACTGGGGGTACAATGGCCGTACGCCACATCTCGGGAATGTTACCATACTTGTATGAAATTTCAAAAATTTTGCAAAGGGGGAAATCAGGACAGGGCAATTGTCTTCATAAGAAAAGCAGCCAGCCCATCAGGTCCGTTGGACTTACTTGGCACCAATTTGCCTAAGGCATTCTTGACCTTTAGTTGAGGAGTTTTGCATTTTTCAGCAGGTTCGAGTTTCTTCTTCCATACATTTATAAAATACGTCGACTGCGTCTTCTACCAAGTGGTACTTGGGAATCTTCCCGTCGTGTCCCACTAGGACGTAGCCAAAACTGCAAGGAAGGATTCATGGATTTTGGTGGTTGAACTTGTCGAAGCATCGGTTGAGCAGTTTGGACGAGGCGAAGGAGGCTTTAATTTTTTTTTAATTTTCCGAGTTTGAATTTCAATCACATTAATTTTTTAATGATGGAAGCGGCGAGTTTTTCCCTCCACGTGAGGGAAGGATCCTTATGTACTTCTTGAGCTTTAGATATTAAAATTTCGTTGGCAACTTGCCGTTCGTTCAAATCTTTGCTTTTCGAGTAGGCAATATCATGTTCTTTGCACGCCTTGTCCTGTTTATTTATTCTCGCGTCACCGGTTAAAGACTTGGAACAAATCTCGCTAAATGCGTTTGGGTCAAAATCAAAATACCTTAGTGATTTACGTTTGGGATTTGATTTTTTTTTGTTATCATTATAAATGGTGGCTAAAATTTTCGGTTACCTACATTTAGTTGGGTTTATGTCAAATATTGCGTATTTTTTTTTACTACCATTCCACTGTACTAAGGGTTTAGTTGTTTGTCCTGGTTATAGATATGAGGGGGGGGGGGGGATGGGCCGTGAGAGAATATGACAATTTAATATACGGGTCACTAGAGTTGGCTTTTCTAATTTCAAGGTTTATTTGCCTCAGAAACATGTCGATCATAGATAAAACGTGCCCGTTAAAGAGGACATGTACTAAACGTGCGTTAAAACGAATTAAACACGTTTCAAACGTACAAACGAAGGTTTAAAAATATGTTTAATGTGCATTAAGAGTTAAATGTACGTTACGTTTGTTTTGAAGATAATGATACGAGTAAGTGTTTATAAACGAGTACAATGTACTTTGAACGTGTACTAATTGGCATAAATGCAGTACAAACAATTGCATTATAGGTGTGTACAAATGCATACCTAAGTCAAAGTCCAGATTGTGGTACGTGAAAACCCAGGACTTTCCTTTCAAACAACATACAAACGTGTACCAATGCAGTACAAATACACTAAAATTGTTCACAAATACAATTTGCAAATGGTTGCAAATGCGATATGACTTACAAACTTCTGCAAATGCAGTATAAAGGGACTAGTATCTGCAAGTGTGAGCAGGTGCGCTATAACTTACAAACCCCATTTAATGCAAGTAAACCAGAAAATGCTGGTAAACCTGGGCTGAGCTACACTTCCAAACCCGAGGCCCCTCATCCTCCATGATAATAACTAGCAAACGTGCGAAAATGCAGTTCAAATAAATTCGAGCGGTACATCCAATACACTGAAGGTTGAACTACAAAATATGCAACAGTCGGCACAAATTCCACTGAATGTAAATAAAACTAGACCGAAATCATTAAACCATAGAGGTTTACTGGATTTAGCTAAGTTTCCACTGAGTGTTGCACATTTTTTTACTAACATTGCTGGACCGAAATCAATGAGTAAAAATTGTGCAAAACTTAGCATAAATCCCCCTAAATTCAAGTAAACTCGGATGGACAATTCAAGTGACACATTCAAGTGAGAATATCAATTTAGTAAAAAAAAAAATGTGCAACACTTAGCATAAAATTCACTATACTCAAGTAAAGTCGGCCTGAAATTTCCATAGCATAAATTTAAGTTACTTATTTGCCAAAACATCTTAACCTGTTAATTGTAGCACTACATTGTCCTCAATGTTGTGTTTCCCTGGAGGTTTTTCGGTTGCTTGTAGCCGCCTGCTTGCATACCTACACTGCACCTGAGCGGCGCAGCCCTCCCTTATAAAAGCGAGAGCGTGAACGCTTTCGGCATTCATTTTCCTCCAGCGGTCGTCGCCACACCGCTGTGTTTCTCCCCTTCCGTCCAACTTTTTCCTTTTGGCCATCATGAATCGAAGACTCGTCGCTGATTGATTGGTACGACAGCCAATCAGAACCCTGTGAATCTAAGCCTACAACGGATGCTGTCGTCCGGGAACTTGGCCCTCTCCCATACCTGCCGCTCACCTGATTCCGACACCATGCCGTTCCCGCTCCGCCTAATATCGCTGCTCCTCCAGCCGTCAACGCCACGGCAGAGCTTTCGTCTACCTGTTGTCCTCCTGACCTGAGTTGTGGACGATAACTGTTGCAGTCTATATGACCGACAAGCGTTTCGGTTTCGATTGATTTCAACGACGATGGAATTTGCTGCCCCCTTGCTTCTGTTACGATACTGTTTCATTCCTGACTTCAACCAATTGGCCAAGATTAAAGACTGATGTGTTCGTTTCTTCACGTCAAACGTGAATCCACTCTATGGATTGCTGTTCTCACAAGTTCAACTGAGTCAGCTTGTCTCTGATGGTTTGCCTCGACTACCAGGACAAAATTTACTACGTTTGGGTTGGGGTTGGTAGTTACTTTGCCTCTAAATTTGTTTACTTGTTGAGGAGGGGCCCAACATTTCGCCTTTGCATTTCTCCTTGGAAAAAGCTAGTTGCTGCACTGGGGGTGGCGAGCAGGAACGAGCTAGATTTTCAAAGATGTGGGGAAGGGGAGGGGGTGGACTTGGAAAAAAAAGGGAAATTGCACCAGTTTTTGAGGGACATTTCTTTTTTGGTGTTTCTTGCTACCTATGCCCCTCCCAATTATAACGACGGTTTTGTTCCAATGAACAGGCAAAAGGAGATTTGGGTTGAAAAGGACATTTTTACTATCCTGTTGACTGTTTCGCTGCTTGGACAGAAAAAAGGGCATCTAGGGTTCAAAAAAAGGGCATTATTTGGTTAAAAGGGGCCCAAGTGCCTCTATGTAACTACGCCCTTGCGGTGAAGGGGCAAAGGTGACCAATAACCCTGGATGTCACCTGGTAGAGGTCTTCAACTCGTTGAGGAGAAGAAGTAATGCCAGCACGCTTTAGGTTGTCGAATTTGCAAAGTGGCTATGGAGACTTACGGAATAGTAGTGAAATCTCATCTCTCAAAACAATCAAAAAATATGCATTAATAATAGCAATTGCAGCTATAGTGACAAAAAATATCTTTATCGGAAGCGAGGCTGTGTCCAGTTTCTGCTGAGATAGCAGGACGGAGTGGGTTGGGGGTCGAGGGGACCCAACTCAGAAATTTTTAATGGAATGGGGGGGGGGGGGGGGGAATGAATATCTTATTTGAAAGGTCTTCATTTGGCGAGTAGAATGCCTTAACGATAGCTTCGATACGATGAGCCCATCCATTATGGCTGCCGGTCAAACTGTAAGAATTTCCTCTGCATCCCTATGTATTACTCAGGCTAAAGACGTAGTAAAGAGACGTAGATGGCAGCAAAATGCTTCGTTCTATTTGATTGGATCACACCTACAACGTCTTTTGCGGTTTGAAATCCAGAGTGTGTCCCCTGTTTCCAGGGTGGGGGTTGGGGGGACACTGAGGCCCACACTCTTCAAACCGCAGAAGATGTGGGTGCAATCGAACTAAAATAACGAAGAAGCATTTTGCTGCCATCTACGTCCCTTTACGACGTCTTCGGCCCGAGTAAGACATAGGGATGCAGAGGAAATTCCTAATGTTTGACCGGCTACCATTTTAGATGGGCTCATTGTATCAAAGCTATCGTTGCGGTACTTATTCGCCTAATGAAGACCTTTCAAATAAGGTATTCCTTTACCTCACATTCCATTGAAAATTTCTGAGTTGGGCCCGGGCCCCCCCCCCCCCCCCCCCTCTCCATGTGGGGCAGGCATAATGCCGATTGTACAAAAAGGTAGATCCTTTAACCACACTTACATTGCCAGAGTTTCATTATTTTCTTTCAACCCCTTAAAAAGATGTGAGGGTGTTCGGGACTTTTGGGACACCCTGTGTGTTGCTTACTACAGTCGCTTAAATAGTTCAATACCATATTCATACTTCACATTACAAATATTTAACGCACAATTAAGTTTTTTATGATTTGAGGAATGCCAGAGAAAATCACTATTTAAAAAATGTTTTCCTCATACTTATTCTTTAGGTGGGCAATGATACATCATATTGGGTGCCTTCGAAATTTAACCTGGTTGGATCAAGCAAAATCGTTACTTCTACATGTCACGAATTAATATAATTTTTAACCCAAAATCGTTACTAGAACGATTCGTTATCGTATCGACTTTCATTCACGTGACAACAATAAAGACAGTATTATTTTGAACATCAAGCAGGAGTTTATTTACGTACTTGCTGTTAAGATAAGTTCAAGATTTTATCATTAATTTCTAAACCTTATTTATAGAATTATAAGACGGAACCTTCATCCACCCTGCACCGAACATAACATAAACTCATCCACCTGACAGCGAATTAATGCAAATAAATGCAAGGGCCTCCCCTTGTTTCTGTCTCGTTTCTGATTGGTCGATAGGCGGTTCGTTTGCAGTTTTAGCCCCTTGTCCCCCAGTTACCCTCAGGAACCAAGCTCGACGACCATGGTTTGTTCAGTTGTCTAGTTTACTGCCTGAAGCGTAATTTGAATGCTGTACAGAATTGTACAGAATTCTACCGACACAGAGTTATGTTAACTCCGAAATTTTCTTAAATCCGGAATTCTAGTAACACATAGTAACCATAACTCCTGATTTTATTGATAACGTCCCTGCCTCGTTCGCGCTGCCGCGCTCGCTGCGGCTATACATATAACATCAGAAACCATGTTACTACAATTCCGGGTTGCTACGAATCCGTGTTACTACAATTCCGGATTGTTTCAGACACTTTTAATGCAAAATTAAGTAGCAAACAACTCCCCCTTCCCCAAAAAATATTTTTTGGGAGGGGGGAGGAGGGGAATTGATTGCTACTTTTGTACTTTGCGGTTATGCCGTTTTGTTATGCCCAGGAGGGCCGTTTTGTGTGCCCCCCCCCCCACTCTATGACTCCCCAATAGAGAAGCAAGGGCAGGAAAACAAGGGGTTTGGGAATTAAACGAAGGGCATTTTGAGTAAGGGGGTGGGGGAACATGCCCCAATGTGCGTGTGCCTTTGAACTCATCCCTAATTAGTAATCAAATCTTGGACAAAACACCGTTTAGTGTTTCGACCAAGGTCAAACCACGCGCTTTAACGAAAAAGCCGCACAATTTTGCCATTTGTTTGACTAGTCCTACGTGACTTAGAAATGTATGAACTACGGAAATCAGTCACAAAATATGAATTAAATTAGAAAGCTGTTGGACCTTTTTTTTACGTTTTGACGTAACGCTTTGATTGGAATTTACTGCGACACAAGAAACAGCAACTTTTTTTTAAACGTTCAAAACTATTCGTTTTACATGATCTTCCGGCAAATAAATAAGTTTAATGCACGGTGGTGACGTCACGCCAACACATCCCCATGCCAAAAGTGTAGCCGTTATATACGGTAATCTAAAAACCCACACACGTGACCGTGGGTTAATTTTGATAACCCACACTTTTTTGGATAATCTAACACTTTTTCCGCGCTCTACACAACCACTGCTCTACCACGTGACATACTTTGCAAAACTACCGTACACAACACAAATTCAACCAACATAAATAAGCACATTTGCAACTTGCGACATTTATCGTACTAACACGAAAAAAAAAAAAAAACCTCGCGTAGGCTACTATGCTAGAACCCCACCCATGTAAGAATGGCCCAATCCGTCAACCTTTCGCTCCGACAGTACTAAAACTAGGCTACCGACACTTGTAAACAAACCTAAATACACCTAAAAACATACGATACTCAAGCGAACAGCACATTTGTAACCTGGCGATATTTTCCGCACTAACACGAAAAAAAAAAAAACCTCGCGTACGATGCTAGCCCCCTCCCTACCCCCATCCTTGAATGCATGGTCCAAGCCGAATCCGACAACCTTTCGTTCCTACGGTACGAAAACTAGCCTACTGACACCTTCTAAAACACACCTAAAAACCTACGAGACTCAAGCGAATAGCGCATTTTATACGTTATATCTTATTTAAACTAATAAAGTAGAAAAAATACGGTTTTACCTTAAACACAAACGTTGGTGACTGGGACTGGATATAAGGGACGTCCTCGCGTATGTGAGAATTTCGCAGACAGGAAGTTTAAACCGGAAGTTTGAGTTCAGGAATTTACGTCATGTTTCACAAATAACATTTTCAAATAAATTTTTTTTAATCTCAAATAACTAGATGTTGGCTCGACGTCACACCTTAGCATTAAAATACATATCCGTGAGCCGTTGTCGATTTAACGGTTATAATTGCTCTTTAGCTCGAACGGCTAGTCCACTATCTCGGGGCTGGAGGGAGACACTCGTGGGGTGACTCCCTCCACCCCCTCGATAGTGGATTAGCCGTTTCTCGCTCGCTCGCAATTATAACCGTTAAATCGACAACGGCTCACGGGGATATCTACTACTTATTGACGCATTTCGTTGTGTACATGAAATTAGTATGACTGTAAATTGGCAGCTTAAGTCAAGTTTTGAAAGCTGTAGGTTAACTAAGGGACTTGGGGACCTCGAATTTTTACTGCAAGACTTAAAGCTGAATGTTGGTCACGTGACCCTTCAAATTTACATGGACGCGAGCGAGAAATAACACAGGCTACCAGGCCCCGAAGTTCCGCTTGCTTGGCCTATGGTCCCAGACGGGAGCGCTTGAACACCTACCGGAAATGTGATTTTGCAAGGTGCGCACCGGTCCTGTTATTTTCAACGCTGAGCATGCGTCTTAAAGACAATCGCGAGTCGCTGGCTCATCCGTTGTGTGGCGCCAGTGACTGACGCGTTGGTAACGTGGATCGCGTCCTATGCTAGTTTTTCTATAGGCTGGAACGCGAGTGAAATACTTTTGTGTTGTTGATGTTGCTTTTGGTGTAAACTGTATAACTTTCAATGCCATAGCACGAATATAAAGTTGATAAAAAATACATCACTTAGCAGAAACCCTTAAAATTCAAGTAACCCCGGACAATAATGTAAGTGCTTAAGTTAAAAAAAAAGCACAATACTTAGTGTAAGGCTCACCAGACTTAAGAAAGCTCGACCCGAAAAATCAAGCATAGCACCCAAACCATAATAAATACACAACACTTAGCATAAAGCTCACTAGACTCAAGTACAAGGGAATCCCTACTCAAGGAAACAATTACGTCATTGGAGTAAATCTTGATGTCGCAAGTAAAAAAAATACACAGCAATTAGTAAACACCCTTCTAAATTCAAGTAAACTGTATAACATCCAAGTCCATAGCATAAATATAAAGATAGTAAAAAATTATTTACAACACTCAGCATAAATTCCCCTAAATTCAAGTAAACTCGGACCGAAAAATACTATAGCGCACATTTAAGTTAATAAAAAACTACAACACTTAGCAAAAAATCCCTAAGTTCAAATGCATCATCCAAAGTCCATGCTCTAATTTAGGTTAACAAAAAATGTGCAGCACTTAACATAAAGCTCACTAGACTCGCTTCAAGACCATAGTAGGAATATAAAGTCAGTAAAAAATACACAACACTTAGCACAAAACTCACTAGACTCAAATAACTTGGCCAGGAAATCCCCATACTGTAAATTTAGGTTAGTAAAAAATGCACAACACTTAACATAAGACCCCTAAATTCAAGTGCACATCCAAATCCATAGCTCAAATTTAAGTTAGAAAAATGCAAACTTTTAACATAAAGCTCACTAGACTAGTTTCAAGTCCATAGTAGGAATGTAAGCTAGTAAAAATATGCAATACCTAACAGAAACGCACCTAAATTCCTTGTCGACAATGCCTTGTCGAAAAAACCTTGTCGACAATGCAAGTCCATAGTGCAAATTTGAAGTCAGTAAAAAACGCAGAATACTTAGTGTAAACTCGAACCAAAAAAATGAAGGATGACATCCAAGTCCATAAAAAATGCACAACACTTAGTGTAAAGCTCACTAGAAGTAAGCCTGGTCACAAATTTAAAATTAGTAAAAAAGCATAATACATAGCAGAAACCTCGCTAGACATAGGTAAACTCGAAACGAAAATTCGAGGCATAGCATAGTCCTAGTCCATAGCATAACTTTAAAGCTAGTTAAAAATGCACAATACTTAGCGAAATATCTAATACTTAGCAAAATACTCGCTAAACTCGAGTAAACCCAGCTCGTAGTGAAAAAAGTACAATGTTTACAACAATCAACCTAAATTCAAGTAAACCTAGCGAAAATATAAAATCATTAAAAAACACATGATATTCAGCGCAAGCTTGAGTAAGAGCCGGCCAAAAATTCAAGTGTTGTTTAGGTAAAAATATAAAGCTAGTGAAAAAATGCATTACTTAGTACAATTACACTAAATTCGACTTAACCTAGCAAAAATATAAAATCAGTAAAAAAACACATGATACTCAGCGCAAGCTTGAGTAAGAGCAGGCCAAAAATTCAAGTGTTGTTTAGGGAAAAATATAAAGCTAGTGAAAAAAATGCATTACTTAGTACAATTACACTAAATTCGACTTAACCTAGCAAAAATATAAAATCAGTAAAAAACACGCAACATTTACTGCAAGCTTGAGTAAACCTGGACTGTAAATTCAAGTGGTGCCTCCCATTATTAGGGAAATATAAAGCTAGTAAAAAATACGCAATACTTAGCACAATCACACTAAATTCGAGTAAATCTTATCGAAAATCAAAGTGGTGCCTAGAAAAAATAGGAAGCTGGTGAAAAATGTGCAAAATGTGCAAAAATGTGCAAAATACTCACTAAACTCGAGTAAACCCGACTCATTATTTCAAGTCCAAGTCCAATTCCACAGGACAATACGCAAAACTAAGGAGAAACTTTGCTAATTTATAGTAAATGGCGTTAAAATTCAAGAGTAGTGTTGAGGTTTATTGGAGTGACGTCTCTAGAGTAAACCTTGATGTCACACTTCCGGTTTGTAAAGTAAGCCTTGATGTCACTGCCGGTGAGAAGAGTAAACCTTGACGTCACTTCTGGTCAATAATGTAAACCTTGACATTACGAGGTCACGTAACTTCCGGTCAGTAAAGTAAATCTTGACGTCACTTCCGGACATGAGTTAGGTGGCAATTTTTCCTAGTTTCCAGGCGGTGGGGAGGTATCAAGAGGCACATTTTACATCTTCGTCCAGGAGGACAGCAGACTGGAGGTAGTAAAACGCTCATTTTAGCCATCCTCCAGGAGGAGAGCAGGTGGTGGTAGCATAAGACAGGTAGCCAAACGCTAATTTGAGGTAGCCACATACATGTAACAAAAGGCAGGTAGCTAATGTGCTTTTGGCTACCGGGGGGGGGGGGGGGGGGCGTTTGTCATCATAACCAAATGCCCACTACTAACTCCCACCGCTACATGAGGCCGAGGTATTGTCCAGATTTGGTACCACTAAGCTACAATGACTTGGTCCAGCTGTTACATAAATAGAAGAAAATACAGTTGCCAAGTATGAATATGAATAAAAACGTAGTTGTTAGCATAAATAGAAAAAGGGCAGTTGTTAGCATCAAGAGTGAGATAGGCGTTAGCATGAATAGGAAAAAATGTAGTTGTTAGCATGAATAGGAAAAAATTTAGTTGTCAGCATAAATAGAACAAAAATGCCGTTGCAATACAAAGGACGAAGAGAAAAACTGCAGTTGTTAGCACAAACAGAAAAGAAATGCGGTTCTTACCATTATATTGTTGACATAAAACGAAAAAAAAAATGCAGAACATATAAAAATGCAGTGGTTGGTATAAACAGCGAAATATGCGGTTGTCGGCAAAAATAGAAAGTAATGTAGTTTTGGCATCAATAGAAAAAAAACAAAACTTTAGGGTTTTTACAGAAGCGTCACATTAATTCAAATGTCATTTCGTTAGCTTTTTCAAGTTTTCTAAATTAAACTTCCAGGCCAAATATGAGCTAATAATAATACAAAATTAACAGGCTGTGGCAATCAAGATTTCACTGGCATACCACGCTGGCCAGTGTGCCAACTCTAGTCTAAACCGTGTGCTGCAAAATCCCGATGTCAACGTCTACAACAAGTACAGAGTGCGCGGTAGCATGCGCACCAGAAAATTGTCGAAGCGGCACACCGCACACTTGTGAGATCTCCGTCAATTAGTAAGCTTTCTTTAATTTCTACTTTATTTCTTAACTTAGTACGTAGTGTAGGCTATGGGCAAATTAGTCATTAGGGATGGAAGGTGCTATTCCTGACTGCAAATTTAGCAATATAAAGCTTTTCAAGGCCCGTTACGAATTTTTACTGACAAATCGAGGTTTTACTTGGCAGACTACGAATTGTTACCGAAATTCAAGACTTTTTAAGGTTTGAACGATCCCTGTGACCTTTTTAGAGATGAAGTCTTTAATATTTCATTACTACTTACCTTTCTTGCCTTTACAAATATTTCTTATAACTTCCTGTGTAAGATTTATCAAATATTCAAATGAACTGATGACTGAAACCCCCAAGAAAAAACCAAGGCTGCCCCCCACATCACTAAGTAGAGCAGCAAGACTGTATGTAAATTTCTCCTGTATTGTTTGAAAAGTATTGCTCGGAATGTTTACAACTAGTGTGGAATAGTTGCTGGGAACTCGGTGCTTCATTGGAGGTGTGAATTCATAGATTGTCTGTTGGCAGATTATCTTTTGTTTGGTGCACTTTTCAATGGACCCCTTGGCAATGCTAAGTTCATGTGAAACTTTCAGTATGTCGTTTATATTATCACACCATTTCAAATCCATCCTTGTATTGAGAAATGGATGCCTGAAAATAGAAATAGGGATAAATACCATTCCAAGGATGATAACTTCTTCAAGGCACGACCAAGGACATCTGCACCTCCAGATGGTGTTAAAGTGCAATACAAATGTGTACACATTTCACTCCCTTTATCGAAACCAGCTCCAGGAAAATGTATAAACTTAAAAAATTCGAAACCAACTCCATGGTTTAACTTAAATTACCCATCATGTGTGTGAAAATTATTAATCGTATAACTTCTGTGTCAACAGGTAATAATTAACGAAACTGTAAAATAATATGTGGCGGGATCCCTGATGGAATTGATGAACTACACGAAAAAGTATTCATTTTACGGAGTTCGTTAATTCAATCACGTATGTGGCCATGCATTTTAGCAATGTTTTCCTAGTTATTACCAATAAGAAAATAAGGAAGGGCATATTAGTTAATCAGTGAACTCGCCGCATCAGTTATTACACAGTTCTTAAGACGCTCAATAAAGGATTTATTTGAACGTCCACCGGTATTCCACGCTCACGATATTTCCCAGAACAGTCAGACCATATTACTACCAAAGGGAAAATGTCTGCTAGCCAATGGGGCTTACTCCCGGACAGGTGTTCCCAAGTGCTTTGCACAAGAAAGTAACCTTTTATAAGTTTACACACTAATTTATTTAGTTAAGATTAAAGCAATGATTCCTTCTCCAGGATTTTAGTTTACAATTCACAATTCAATTTAATGTTGACACAATGGTAAAGTCTTACAAGGTTAAAGCTTTCATATGTTGGCCACAACTAAATTTACATGCAATACTCGCTTTAGTTAAAAATAGGGTATTACTTCTTTTATATTAGTAGTTTGCAATTTGTTTCAAAACGTATCACACGTTATTTGGTATCACTCCATTTACAATTTAGGCATACTCAAAACAAATATTTTGCCAAGTATCACACCGTCCAATTAAGCATTAATCATTAATGTAGCTTCAATCCATAATAAACAATTCGATAAGTGGTTTCTTGTTATAACTTACGTTATCAAAAGGTTACGTGTTCAACAGTTCGGCTAAAAAATACCCAATTGCAAGAACGACGGTGTTTGCCTCCAAACCCAATGGATTGTTGTTCGGTGCGTGGATTTAGGAGCATCTGCTCACAACATTACAAACTTAATAACTTATTTCTTATGAGCTGCTCTCTTTGCTTTTTGAGACTAAACTTGTGGAATCTCAAGCATAGAGAGAGCTTAGTGAATTTTTGTTCACAAATAAGACACTAAGACTGAGAATGGTGAAGGATCGAAGCTCGACCAATATACAATTTCCTTAGGGCTAAAGCAGGCTTTGAATATCATAGACCCCTTTGAACATGATGTGCCCTGAAGTTAGGTTGGTGCATTATTATTTCCTATGTAGTCCGTGACATTCTTTTGGCTGCATTGAAATTTGGGGCCCTGCTTACAAGTGGGAAAACTAATGGGAAAGCTGATTACGTTGTTATTATTGGCTAGAAGCGTACCAAGATTGGAGATTTCAGATCAAGGCGGGATCTCTAACTTGAGCAACTCTCTTAATTTACTCAAAAGTGAAGGTGGTAGTACATGAAATTATGGTATTGTTGACAATGGGGAGACTACAAACATGGTATTAGTTGCAAAAGAGCCTCTTTAGTGATGTTTTGCAACCCATTCAAATAAAAGTGACTGGTTTTCACTCTTATCGTTCTTTCTGGTGTTAGAGGTGTTGTTCGCTTTACTTGAAAGTTGTTTCTTTATGGGTATAATTCAATGGATAATAATTAAATGATGGCCAACTCCTCACTGGCATTTTATGGAATGGGAAATATTGCCCGTTAATATAAAAAGAAGCCAAACATGTAAACTACGACACGAACCCTCAACATATCAGTCAAGATAAATGATTACTTATTGCCAATATGAAGCGGTATGGGACTAGTGGTACTGGCGTAAGGGGTGAGGCACTTCTCACTAGACCGCAGTAGGGGGAAAGAGCATGGCAGTATGGTAAATTAACAGTGATACAACCAGTGTGAACCGTGCTTTTCTGCTGGGATAGGTGCCATGTCTGCCATGTTGGGATAGGTGGAAATGAGCAAGCGGATTCTGCAGCAAAAGGGGCCCTTTCTGGCCCTCTCGGAAGGGATCTCAGCCTTGTTCCCTCGGACGCTTTTCCAACTCTGCGTCTGAGGTTACATGCTTTTTGGCAAGCCTCGTGGGATGGACAGGACGGCAATAAATTACGAGCTATTAAAGGCACTGTTGAGGAATGGCACTCGGCGTGTCGCCGCAGTCGCCGCGAGGAGGTGGTGTTGGCCCGTTTGCGCATTGGTCACACTCGACTTACTCACTGTTTCCTTTTGCGGGGGGTTGACCCTCCTGAATGTTATTGGTGTCGGCGGCCACTTACGGTCCGGCACTTCCTTGTTGATTGTTGCCATCTTGATGGTTTTCGTCGTCGTTTCCATCTTCCGCATGACATTGTGCGTCAATTGGGCGATAAGTCTGTCCTCCTGTACGGTGTTTTTCAATTTTTGCAGGAGGTACAAATGTATGACAAGATTTAGATTAGGGGTTTGAATAATATCTCTGTAATGTGTGGTGCAGTGGCAACCCGGACCACTGCACTGTGACTGAGGTTGGCGCTAATGACCAAGCTGTCGACGCGCCATTAAGCCTCATCTCCCCCCCACAACCAGTGTGAAATTTTGGGTGGATAAATCATGATGCCAGAATACGAGCGTATGAATGAATTTCAAGTATTAGCACTGCCGGCAGGCAGTGCTTATTAGTGTTCGTTTGCGCACGAAAATTTCAGAAAATTGGACAGGAGCGGCTAACAATGTCAAAATGTTACAATGCTGCAACATGTAACAATAGGGTAACAGTAGGCGAGGCGCACAATAACATTGTCGTTGTTTTAGTTAGCTAGCTCGTTGTGGAGAACCAAATTTAAATGGTCTTGATTTTTCATTGAATCTTCAAGTTTTAAACCGTAGGGTGCGAAGTCTTGAATTTTGAGGCCTAAAATTGGGCGGCCTACATGACTGAGTGACTTATTTACTTTTTCAATGCGGGCTTCGGGAAGCCAGTTGAATTGTTTCCGCGATTGTTGCCACGATATTGAAATAATCCAGAATCAACTACTCATCGAGATGACGCATGCTAAATCCAGAAATACGCTAATGTGTTGCCATCAAATAAAAATCATGGGACAAACCTTCGGCGAAACCTAAACATAAGTATCCATTTCTAATGTTCCGTTTTTTCGAAAACAAAAATCGGTGGACAGTGGACGCATATAAAATGAAAGCGAAAACAGCCAACAAATTAACTTAGCAAAAAACGGATTCGCCGTTTAGAAAAAAAAAAACATTAGAGCTTGTATCCCCATGCTCACAGCCCTGAAGGTACACGAATAAAAACGGATTAGAGTTCACTCGAATGCAACGAACTATAATTTGAACTCAAATTCGCAAAACGTAAACCCACAAACACACACAAAATAGACTCCATAAACAGCAAAACGCTACAAAATTGAAAGATAAAAATGCATACACAAAACGAACACAAATTATAGTTCGTTGCGTTCGAGTAAACTCTAATCCGTTTTTATTCGCGTACCTTCAGGGCTGTGAGTATGGGGATACGAGCTCTAATTTTTTTTTTTTTATAAATGGCGAAGCCGTTTTTTGCTCAGTTATCCAGTTTAAAAATTCGAAGCTTGTGCAGTCGAGCCACCTACTAAACATGTGTATTGTGCTGTTATATTTGAGCGATTGTTCTGACAATGCTGAGATGCCCTAATTTGCTGGCTGTGGTTTAATTTGATTCAAGTTTTTATTTAACATACCTGCAGTGGAAATTCCGCAAATTCATGACGTCATTAACGCATTTAATTTGCTGGGCTTCACCATCCAACTTATTTGCGCAATTAAACGTTTTCTTTTTTTTGTAGAAAAACTGCCAAAAGAAAATATTTGTCTAATAAAACCATAAAATGGGGCACTGGTTTTAAGCAAATGTACTGAAATCATATCGGCAACCTGACACAATAAGGAGACGGAATTTATCCAACAACAAAAATCATACACTATAGGATTTCCCACATACTCCATCATGAAATCCTAGTTACGCTATAAAGATACCTATTCATCCACCACTCGAGATCTCCTCCGGCTGTAAAAATAGAACTAGTTGGTACATGAGTTGGGAATGAGTTTTGTTTTCTACAAACGTATTGGTTGGATTCTGTCTTCATAATTGGCATAAACATAACTACAATCCTTTCAGCATGGCACCTTTAATGCGTCGTGAACGCTTCATTCGAACGTAATACCCACTGGTGATGATAACCGTGCAAAAAAGAAGGGCGTCACGTTCCAAGCAGGTTTGTCCCACTCTCCCCTTGCTACGTGTTCCTACTAGTAATATGTCTCTAGCTTTTGTGATGTATATTATTTTATTGACCTAAATAAGGTCGGATTTGTCAGATTTAGGCACAAACAACCACCATGTGGATGTACCCTTCTCTTTATATCTGTCCTTCCTACAAGTTTCTAATTTATTCCGATAGCATGTGATGCATATTTAAGAAGCTAGGCGTGGGATGACCTCGATATCTGATAGCCAGGTCATTTTGTTTTTCTTGTTCAATCAATGAGAGTTTCTCCTCTCGTCTCATCAACAAATGACCACAGCTTAACTGGTCATCTTGTATATCGTCCTAATCCATTTCCGCTTAAGATGGCGGTACGTCAGTCTCTTCATTCAATGTTGCTGAAATTTCATACCGTGATGTAATGCACTCGTTGCCAGTCTTTTGTTGAGGAATGAAAATTAGACCACTTATCAGTTAGTACGTATGTATATTATTCTGGCTTTTATCATACACCTGACCGAAATGAACCTACTGCTGTTTATATTGGTCGCTTAACAATCAGTGCGCTCACAAGAAACCCACCACATCAACAAATAAAGTTGGAATACAACATACCTTCTGGATTTTCAACACTGTCGTCACTTCTTCATTACGTGATAGAAAATAATCAAATTTGGTATTATACATTAGGTTTTCTTCGCCATCGTGAAATCTGTACTGTCGAAAATAAAGAAAAAATGTGAAATTGATGGCAGAAACTTTTGAATTTGATTATGAAACAACATGATTAGTTAAAGCTACTGTTATACTGCTATTTATGTGCGATACCATTGTTTGTAAACATTCAGTTGTGTTAGAAGGGTTTGTTATGTATCTCCAAGACAGAGGTAGAAAAGATGTGCCAAGACCAGTTTGGAGTTGTGATACTGCTAGATTAAACGTCACAACACAAAAACAAATTATGCTGCTTGCCAATTGGCTGTTACATATTTTTGCTACAGCATAACCTGGACAGGAAGTACCTTTCTCTCTAATAGCAGTGGCTCTTCTCTTTCTACCTAACTTTGTAATCGCCATTTCAGCTTTTTTTTCTTGGTTGAAAACGCGTGCTTCCGTTTTCCTTTTCATCTAAGGAGTGGAAGTTATTAAATCCTCTTATAATTTTGGGCCAAGTAACATCCCGCACAGTTTTCATGGAGAAACATTCGACTTCCGGCAAAGTGTTTACGTAACGATAGGCTTTTATAAAAAACTCTGGGTCCAGGACTCAATTTTAATGATTATTTGGTGGGGG